>JADLZN010007943.1:127500-135000 GCA_018155175.1 Sinocyclocheilus anophthalmus
CACATCTCACACACACCCACACACACAACACACACACAACACACACACAACAAACACACACACACACACCCACACTCACTCACTCACTCTCTCACACCCACACTCTCTCTCACACACACACACACCCCCACCCCCCACACACACACACCCACACACAAAAACAAACACACAAACACACACACACACTCTCTCTCACACACACACCCCCCCCACACACACACACTCACACACACACACCACTCACTCACTCACTCTCTCCTCCTCCCTCTCTCTCACACACACACCCCCACCCACCCCCCCCACACCCACACACACACACACACTCCCACACCCACCCACCACACACTCACACACACACACACACCCACACACACACCCCACACCACCCACCACATCACTCACACACACACACCCACACAAACACCCACACACACACACACCCACACAAAAACACACACACACAAACACACACACACACCTCACACACACACCCACACACACACACACACACACTCACCCACTCCCTCACCCACACACACACACACACACCTCACACCCACACACACACACACACACAACACAACACACACACACACACAACACAAACACAAAACATACACACAATCACAAACACACACACACACACACACACACACCCCACCACACACACACACACACCCACACCCCACACACAAATGACACTGGTGCAGCTGTTAAAATCTGGCTAACTTGAGCCCAAAGATACATTAGGATGTTATTCACCCTTGATAAAGCATTCCTGTTCATATCTGTTATATTTTTGTTGAACTTTGATGTTATGTGTAATAAAATGTCTTTGTGTTCAGGTTTGACTAGTAAAATTAATGCAAAAACTGACATTTCAAACCAACATTTCAAACAAAAAAATCTAAACTTTTATAAAAAGTTGTTTTTGAGAATGTCTAAATATATATCCAAGTCCACAACTTAATAAAAAAGTATTTATGTCTAAAAACAAATAGAGAATTTATTTTTGAGATTAGATAGGACAGCGAGTGGCTACACAATGGAAATTGACAGATGTTTTCTTTTTTATTCCCTCTAACATGGAAACAGATTATGTCTGTACCAGCCTCATTTACGTGCGTGTGTTATCTCCTTTCGCTTGAATTCGTTCGCTAAAATGAACATCCAATCAGAGCTCTCACTCGCGCCGACGGCCCAGAAGAGAGGAACACACCCAAACAAATAGTTTCATGACAGATTTATTCTAAAACATGCATCATGATGATTAATAATATTTCATTATAGTGCATTAATTATCAAATGCCGTTTTAAAAGTCCTTCTTTACCTTAGAGGGTGGACAGTGCATTCTGGGTGTGTAAACGTGGATACGTCGATGGGGGCGTGTCCCGCACGATGAGCTGCATCTGAAGACTGTCTGTGTTCATGCTGAGCTGGGAACTGTGCCGCAGCGGCGGCGTCTCCTATCATGGTATTTAACGGTACTTCTGACACACCGGCAGAACAGCTAAACACACTCAAACAAAACTAAACCAACACACACACTACCTTCAACATCTGTTTAATATGGTATCATATAATATATATATATATATCTATATATATAGATATATATATATAATATATATATACACTAGTTAGGGATAGAGTTTGTGAACCCTGTCAATTTAATGTATACATCTGATCACCACTGATAATCTACTACTAAATATATTGTAGAAACTTTAATTTTCTGTGAAGCTGCTTTGCAAGGATTTGAATGGAGAAAGGGGATTGTGGGATTGGCCAGAGGGGGGCGACACAGAGCTGCTCAGTATTCCACTCAGAGCTCACTGCAGAGCTGAGGAGGAGTGATGATGTCATCAGAGAGGGACCAGCGGCCATCGCACACCCGCAGCAGAAAGAAGATTAGAAGAGGCAGCACCGCATGCACACACACCACACACACACCTCTCACACAAAAACACATACAATCTCCACACATTGTTTTACTATATTGTGTGAGGTGTGTATGAGTAGTGAGATGAGAGTGTCCGCTGTGTGTGTGGTGAGAGAGAGAGAGAGCGGTGTGTGTGAAGAGAGCGAGCGTGTGTGTGCCTTTCTGTGGTGTGAGAGAGAGGAGAGAGCCGTGTGTGTGTGAGTGAGAGAGAGTGTGTGTGTGTGAGAGAGAGTGTGTGTGTGTGTGTGTGTGTGTGTGAGAGAGAGAGAGGGGGTACTGAGTTTGTGAGAGGGAGCGAACGAGAGAGAGTGTGTGGGCTGTGTGTGATGAGGAAGAAAAGAGGAATGTGTGTGTTGTGTTGTGTGAGAGAGCGACAGAGAGAGGTGCTGTGTGTGTGGGTGATGTTGGGGTGAGAGAGAGGTGTTGTGGTGTGTGTGTGAGAGAGAGAGAGTGTGTGAGAGAGAGAGCGCGTGTGTGTGTGAGAGAGAGAGTGTGTGTTGTGTGTGTGTGTGTTTTGTGTGTGAGAGAGAGAGAGAGAGACACGGAGTGTGTGTGTGAGAGAGAGAGAAAGGGAGTGTGTGTGTGTGAGAGAGGAGAAAGGGAAGTGTGTGTGAGAGGAAGGGAGAGTGTGTGTGTTTGTGAGAGAGTGTGTGTGTGTGTGAGAAAGTGTGTGTGTGTGAGAGAGTGTGAGAGGTCTGTGTGTGTGTGTGAGAGAGGAGGTGTGGTGTGTTGTGAGGAGACGGGAGTGGGTGAAGAAGAGAATGTGAGTGTGTGTGTGTGAGAGAGCGTGGGTGTGTGAGAGAGGCGAGGAGAGTGTGTGGTGTGTGAGACGAGAAAGGGAGTGTGTGTGTGTGGGTGAGAGAGAGGGTGTGTGTGTGTGAGAGAGAGGAAAGGGCAGGTTGTGTGTGGTGGAGGGGGAGGAGAGTGTGTCGTGTGTGTGTGTGAGGAGAGTGTGTGTGTGAGAGAGACCGCAGTGTCCGCGGCCTGTGTGTGTGAGAGAGGGGTGTGGTGTGAGAGAGAGAGTGTGGTGTGTGAGAGAGCGCAAGGGCGTGTGTGTGTGTGGTGCAGGAGAGAGTGGGTGTGTGTGTGTGTGTGTGAGAGAGAGAGAGAGTGTGTGTGTGTGAGAGAGAGAGAGGAGTGTGTGTGTGTTTGTGTGTGTGACTGTGTGTGTGTGTGTGAGAGAGAGAGGGAGTGTGTGTGTGTGAGAGAGAGTGTGTGTGTGAGAGAGAGAGGTGTGTGTGTGTGTGTGAGGAGAGGGTGTGTGTGGGTGAGAGAGAGAGTTTGGTGTGTGAGAGGAGCAAAGGGAGTGGTGTGTTGTCGAGAGATGAGAGTGTGTGTGTGTGGTGTGTGAGAGAGAGAGAGTGTGTGGTGTGTGTGTGTGAGAGAGAGAGACTGAGTGTGTGTGTGTGAGAGAGAGTGTGTGTGTGTGTGGGGTGAGAGAGAGAAAGGGAGTGTGTGTGTGTGAGAGAGAGGGAAAGTGTGTGTGTGTGTGAGAGAGAAAGAGAGTGTGTGTGTGAGAGAGAGAGAGTGTGTGTGTGTGTGTGAGAGAAGGGAAGAGAGAGTTGTGTGTGTTGTGTGAGAGTGGAGTGTGGGTGTGTGTGTGTGTGTTAGAGAGAGAGAGAGTGTGTGAGAGTGTGTGTGTGTGTGAGAGAGAGAGAGTGTGTGTGTGTGTGGACAGTGACAGTGTTTCCCACGCTCGCTCTCTCTCTTTCTCATTCAGTGCATGATGCTGGTCTGGTCGTCATGGAAACTGGCTCTGATAGCAAGGTTGCATAGTAACTGACATCACCAGCAACATAAAAATGAAGATGAAAGAGAAACAAATGACGGTCTTCAGATTTATGAATGTGTGTGTGTGTGTGTGTGTGTGTGTGTGTGTGTTCAGCGTTCAGAGTCGCTGCTAGTTTGATTCCTGAAGAGTGAAACACTGTGACGCTCTCACCGCATTGATCTGTTTGATTGATTGGTTCTGACTCAGCCAATCACGCGAGTCTGGGGCGGGACTATCTGTTCCGATGCCCATGCATACTACACACATTCATACTATATAAAACATACTCTTTTGTGAAGAAATGGCTTATTGAAGACAAGGGGCCCCTATAGAGTCCGCACACGCCCATTTCACCAGCACGACCACGACGAAGTCTTTGCTTCATTGCTGCTCATATCACGTGTTTTTGAACAAATCACCTGAGCTTCTTCAGATATTATCAAATGTTTGGTTCCCAGGATGTTATCCAGCACTGCCGCGATAAATGAGCATCAATAATCAGACCTACACAAACTTCTTTTGGTCTGTTTAACTACTAAAATAATAGGTTTAGCTATAAAGTTGGATTTATCTGATCATTTCTTTTCATTTCTACATCAGGCTAAATGCTGTATTAGACTCAGTCGTGTAGTTCTGCTAAACGTAGACAGAAGACACAGACAAACGTGAAGACATCATCAGTCACGACGGACTGTGTTTAATAATAATGATCTAGACTCATTGTAATTTATAATGAGGGGTGGGGCTTGCATTATATCTGGGAAACGCCCATTTTTAGAAATGCATGTTCGCTGAGAGCGTTCCGTATATACAAGATATGTGGATGGAAGCATAGCGAACGACAGTGCAAAAACTCAGACTCTTCTGAATGTCTGTCAGTGCAGTTGTTCAGACCGGAGCTAAGCAACCCACACAAGTCTCCAGTGAATCCGCAGATAGCACAGGTACGTCTGCGAGAGGTCTGTTAAAGATGGCTTCATCTGCTGTGTGCACACTTCTGATAGACGACTGCAAGATCTCAATCTTTCCAAATCAGACATCTTAGGCTAAGTTCACACTACACGACTTTAAACGTTCTACATGACTTGATTGTCTGTCTTTAAGTCGTAGCGTGACTCTGTAAATGATCCACAACCGAGGGTTACACACTACACGAGCAACAACTCTGTGACCCAGCGACTCTAAAACCACGCTTTGTCATGAAAACACACGCCAGAGTTGGAACGGGAATGACGCGAAACAACACGTGAAACAGGAGCTGGATGTCGGGAAGAAAAAATTTTGCTCCATTTGTTGTGTCCAGACTTTCCTTTAAGCCGTGTTGCTGCTGTTGTTTTTCTCCCGCTGTCCTGAACCCATGCCTTGCCTCTCCTGCTGTAAGCTCGTCACCACCGACCTGACCCGGCCTGGACGAGTCGGCCTGATATTTAGCATGCCAGATATTTGTTTGCCGTCGCGAGTCTCTTTGATGCGTCGTTGTGTAGTTCACACATAAAGACTGCCGAGCGCCGATCACCCGCTGATCTTCCCCCGATCACCTGACGGCCAGCTCCTTAACTTAAAATCCTGTAGTGTGAACTAGGCATTAAAGACATCTTCTAAACGTCTATTTGACATCTGATAGGAAACATCCTATAGACGTATCGCAGATGAGCAAACACTCTGAAAAATACGTCTCTGTGATGTACGTGTGCTGTCAGGGTCATTAGATCACTACAACGTAGGGCTGGCCAATAATTCAATATCAATATGTACGCCATAATAGTTTTTTTCAATAACGGTGGATAGGGGATTTTTAAACACCTTTCCGATATTTCGATATACATTAGCCATGTTTCCCATACATTGATTTATTTGTGGCGTTTGACTTCGTTGAATAAACATGAGCACTGCACGTTTCAAAATCAAAACGCGTCGCGGGTGTTTTATATGAATGTATCTCTGAAGGGAACCGACTGTCTTCAGAATAGTTTAGATGGCATTTTTATCTGATAAAGTAGCGTTCATGTTTACAGCCATTACTGGAGAAACCGTTAGTTCCACAGCTCTCACAGCGCCTCCTGCTGGTAGACAATCAGTTTGCATTTTCAATAATTAACCCATTTCCAGCAACATGCTTTTGTTGTTGCTCTAATTTTTTGTTTTCTGAAGCAACTCGAAGCATGTTTCATACTCGTTATCCTGGTTAATACCCGTTTCAATCTATAAGAATAATCAGCCTGCACTACCAGTCAAAAGTTTTTGAACAGCAAGATTTTTCATGTTTCTTAAAGAATTTTCTTCTGCTCACCAAGCCTGCATTTATTTGATCCAAAATGCACCAAATGCTACCCAAATATCTGTAATATTTTGAAATATTATTACAGTTTAAAATAGCTTTTTTCTATTTGAATATGTTTTAAAATGTCATTTATTTCTGTGATTAGAGCTGTATTTTCAGCATCATTACTGCGGTCTTCAGCGTCACATGATCTTCAGAAATCAGTATAATATGCTGATCTGCTGATTATCAATATTTAAAACAGTTGAGTACATTTTTTTTCAGGATTCTTTGATGAATAGAAAGATCCAAAGATCAGCATTTATCTGAAATAAAAAGCTTTTGTAACATTATACACTATACCATTCAGAAGCTCTTTTTAAAATGTATATTATATAAATTATTACTTTCATTTAGCAAGGATTTTTTAAATTGATCAAAAGTGATGATAAAGGTGACTAATAATGCGTTTACAAAGGGGGAAAAAAAAAATTATATTTCAGATAAATGCTGTTCTTCTGAATTTTCTGTTCATCAAAGAAACCTGAAAAAAATCTGCTCATTTGTTTTCAACATAATAATAACTGTTTTTTTGAGCAGTAAATCAGAATATTAGAATGATTTCTGAAGGATCCTGTGACTGGAGTAATGATGCTGAAGCTCTGCTTTGAAATCACAGGAATACATTATATTTCCAAATAGAAAACAGTTATTTTAAATAGTAAAAATATTTCAAAATGTTACTGTTTTTGCTGTATTTTGGTCAAATAAATTCGGCCTTGGTGAGCATAAGATATTTCTTTAAAAAAGATTAAAAATCTTACTGTTTAAAAATTTTGACTGGTATGTTAGCCTATAGTTTGAAGTAAAAATTATTAATATTAATAAAGAGAGTCTGAGATTTATTTGACAGTGATTTCACATTTCTTGTTTGTATGAAGGCTGAATATCAATAAAAGGTGAACATTTATTTATTTGTGCCATTTTTTTCCTAAAATATTATAGTTTTATAGGAGTAGGTTTGATAGAGTTGGCAAATTAATTTTTCATAAGTTTGTAGGTACAGACATTTGTTGTGGCCGTTCTTGGCCGTTTTTGTGAGGCTTTTTTTAATAGTGTTCATATCGCTATCGGAATTATATCGTATCGACCGAAAATAAGAAATATATCGTGATATAAATTTAGGCCATATCGCCCAGCCCTACCACAACATCAAGACAGTCCATTAACAAACTCTACAACCACATTTCATCAACATGCACCTACACCACACCCACCCACTCTCTCACACACCCCCACACACACACACACACACACACAGGTGAACACACACACACACACACAGCACACACACACACTCCTCTCAAACACACACACACACACACAGAGTCTCTCTCTCTCACACACACACAACACACACACACACACTCTCTCACACAACACACACACACACACACACACCCCTCACACACACACACTCTCTCTCACAAACACTCGTCTCCCACAGACCACACACACACCCCACA
>JADLZN010007943.1:140000-147211 GCA_018155175.1 Sinocyclocheilus anophthalmus
ATTCTAGTATTGTATATCATTTTTGCGCTATCAATATATGCGGGGTATTTGAATGCGCGCTCGCGGTTCACTTTGGTTCCGCGGTCAGGCGCACTCTGTGTGGAGCACAGTTGAAAGATCTGATGTTTGTCATTGAGCTCAGGATCTGTTGAGCAGCAAATCCTGCAGCATCTCCGGCATGTGTGGCCGGTGGCAAGTCTGAGTTTCTTCCACGAAATTGGGCTGCTTTTAAACTGTTGCTGTGGGTTGATTTTTATTGCACAAATTACATATGATAAAACTGCGCTTGCTGTTAAGTTTTGTGTAGGAAGCTGTGTTTATGATCAATATGCATAAATATGTATTTTAGGTATGGAAATTACATTTTGAGTTTTGATATTTGGGATATGGTCTACTTAGGGTTGGGTACCAAACTCGATACTTTTAAGGGTACCGACCGAATGGCGAGTGAGTACCGACTCACGTTAAATTAATCTGTGCCAAATTTCGGTAGCTGAGAGCGCATCTGGGCGCATACGCTACAGAGAGAGAAAGAGAGACTCGTTCAGACAACACACAGGCCGAGCCGAAATGTTCTGAAGTGTGGTTACATTTCTAGAGCCATACGGTTTCTGAGAAAACGCGGACGGGATCGCGGAGTCCATTCATAAAAACGTAATTTACTCTATAGCGCAGAATGCCACGGAATTCGTCAATTTTCGACGAATAAATCAAAAGTAGGTCTGCCACTTAATTCGAATCGCGATACGAACTAGTGTCTGTGAATATTAAAATGCAAAGACGGTTTAAATATGAATCCTGCATGTTCCGCTTGCCTCTGTATGTATGAACGCCGGAAACGCTGTTTTGTTTACTACACAAATATTGAAGCACGCGTGACGCTCGTGGTGATTCCCGGCCTCTGCATCTCACGATATGACGGCATGAACACAAACACGTAATCTCCAGAGCTGCTGCGAGAGTCGCTGCGCGAGAAAGCTACCGTTTAATTTGAGAAAACTAGCGTCATCATACTGTATACACACAGAAACCTCACGGCAACCTGTCAAAATAAAAGTACAGTTTAGCATCTACTGTCCGATCGCTACCACCTTGTTCATTTAAATGGGGAGTCATCTCAATTATCACCAGTAAAATATGGAGTGCCACAAGGATCTGTCCTAGGTCCTCTGCTATTTTCGATATACATGTTGCCCCTTGGTAATATTATTAGGAAATACGGGATTAGTTTCCACTGTTATGCCGATGATACTCAACTATATATCTCAACAAGACCAGATGAAACTTCTAAATTATCTAAGCTAACAGAGTGTGTTAAAAATGTAAAAGATTGGATGACCAATAATTTTCTCCTATTAAATTCGGATAAGACAGAGATATTACTTATTGGACCAAAAGACAGTACGCCGAATCTCGTGGATTACAATTTGCAACTAGACGGATGCACGGTTACTTCCTCTACAGTCAAAAATCTTGGGTGTTATATTAGATAGCAACTTTTCTTTTGAAAATCATATTTCCCATGTACAAAAAACGGCATTTTCCATCATAGAAACATTGCCAAGTTACGAAACATGTTACCTGTTTCTGATGCAGAAAAGCTAGTTCATGCATTCATGACCTCTAGACTGGACTATTGTAATGCACTGCTAGCTGGTTGTCCTGCATCTTCAATAAACAAGCTACAGATAGTCCAAAATGCAGCAGCTAGAGTCCTTACCAGGTCAAGAAAATATGATCATATTACCCCAATTTTACAGTCTCTGCACTGGCTACCTGTTAAGTTCCGTATCAGTTACAAAATATTATTACTTGCCTATAAGGCCCTTAATGGGTTAGCTCCTGCATACATAACTAGTCTTCTACCACGCTACAATACATCACGCTCCCTAAGGTCGCAAAACACTGGACTTTTGGTAGTACCTAGGATAGCAAAGTCCACTAAAGGAGGTAGAGCTTTTTCGCATTTGGCTCCCAAACTCTGGAATAGCCTTCCTGATAACGTTCGGGGTTCAGACATACTCTCTCTGTTTAAATCTAGATTAACGACACATCTCTTTGGCCAAGCATTCACACAATGCATCTCATAACCTTTTTGCGGCGTTATACTAATCACGCACATTATGATTCTTCGTTTGGGGTTTTAACAAATCAATTTTGCTTGTTTGGAATTTTTGCTGTTTTCAAATTTAAATAAAACAATTAAATGATAAAAAATCAATATTACAACCAGATCAATCACTTAATTGTAGAAAAAAATTATACAGTTATTAGCCTATTAAAAAATGTTTTAAAGGAATATTCACACAATTTTTCTTCCATGTATTAATTTCAACAGTAAACCTCAGTTTGTTTGCCAGAAAGTTGCTTTGATGTGTAGGTGATGATTCTCGCTCGTGATTGGTCGCATGCACACATCAACAGAATCAGCACACGTGACGTGCACAATGGGACAATGCTTCAGGGTTAATATTTATTACGATACAACTGTGTTGGAAGCTTGTGTTTTGCACACTGTAAATCTGTTATATGGCACACCGTGTCACACTGAGCATGATTTGTAGCTTGTGTTTTGGATAGTTTATACCCTGAGAGCACACACACTCAACACATCACATATATTTCATGTCTGCATTTACATCTGCAAGCTGGATTTTTTTAGATTGTTCATCTGCAATATGTCTCTAAGACGTTTCCCATCAGATGTTCAATATATGTTTAGAAAAAGATGTTTATGATTTAGAATTTCTAAGACGTTTATCAGATGTGTAGCGTCTCGACCAATCTGACACACTAATTTTTATTTGATTTAACAAATCAATTATTCATTAGATTAACAAATCGTCACAGTCCCCTCACCCAAAAAACTGGATGCCAGGATGTCTGCTGAACACCATCCCCCACCTTGATCACCATGACAACTAATCATGATATCACTGGTTTTATGGCCTAAAAGGAATGCAGGGGAGAAACTCCCTCATTTTACTCATGAGAAAGACACACAATGCCCAGAGAAATGGACTGTTCTCTAATTAATTCATAGGAAAACCTTCTTTGATTGAATACACATATCCTTAAGGTCATTGTGTATACCATTACTGTTCTTGTATATTGTATGTTGTAGGGTATGCTGTTTTATTCGTGCTTACGATAAACCACTCATTCATATAATTAACTATTTCATGTCTAGTATCTATGAAGTCGCCTTCTTATGATCGAAACAAGTGTGTTTATTATATGCTGATACCTATGCAACAAATTGATGTTCTAAGAATCTGTACTAATTCGTGCCTCAACACCCAAGCGAATTACATATGCAAAATACCATGCTTAGAGACAAAGGGCCATAAAAACGCAGAACTCCCACTTGAGATTCCGGACTTCCCCATTGGGCAAGCCCATCTTGAGAGGCGTGAATCTCTGCAGGCTTTAAAGGCCACACTCCATGTGACCCGTCTCTGTCGGTGGTTTTGTTGGAATTCTGAGAGGCGGTGAGACAAACGCTCCCGGAAACGCTAAGCTTGTGCCAGGCTTCGGCCTTGTCCTTTCCATTCATCAAGTTTCTCTGACTCAAACTGGTTATTTTTCATCAACCAACTTCATCAAGATCTTGGGGCCGTAAGATAGCATCAGGAATCTTTGTTCATACAGCCGTGCAAGTATCAAACTTAGTCGATTTAATTGATTTTTTGTTTTTATGCATTAAGTCTCAGTTACACCTTTTTACAAGGTGTGTTAGAGCTAAGAATCTGACGTTTTCCCTCAGGCTTAGATCGGCTGAATATGCAAAATGGTTCCATAAATGTCATTCCTTATGTCTTTTTCTTTAGTGCTAAACTTTAACCCTTTCCTATACCAACTGTATGTATGTGTGTGTGTGTGTGTATGTTAGACCAGTTTAAGTGTTAATGTAGTATGTTGGACTAGTTTAAGTGTTTAGTTAATAAAACCTTACTTGTATCACACTTTACGTGTTCATTGTTTACTCATAACCGTAGTCAATAATCATGCGGATTTACGTTACAAACGTATAGAATTGTACAGTAAGAAGTTATTTCCCTTAACCAGGAAATAAACGTTCTTAGAATTGACAGACAGTTGACCCTGAGAGGTCAAGTAAATATCTACAGCGGATCTAAAATATGAATAATTAATTATAACTAGTTATGGTTAATTATTCATATTTCCAATGAGCTGATTTGTTACAGATTGGTGGAGAATGCGGGCATGATAAAAACGAAAGTTATGAGTTTAAACACAGTCAACTTAAAAGTGTGCGCGTGATAGTCCAGGTTAAAATAGGGATGCGCTTGAGATGCGCTGTTGTGTCCCTATTTCCTGGCTTGTTTAAATGCAGATAAAGTAGAGGCTTGAATTGGTACCGCTATTATGACTGGAAGAGTCTTTATGTATTTCATGCTTAATGGCATCGGTGTAAGGTTAATCTGAGTTTAGCAAAGAAACCCTAATTTCAGTATAAAAGCATAAATCTGTCTTGACAAAGCGTAAATCTGAATCTCAGCTCAGCGCCATGTCCAAACTGTACCATAATGTAAAATGCTTTAGTGAAGAAATCACAAAATTGCAGTAATGTTTAAATTGTTTCTTTGAAGAAGAAATCTCAGTACAGTTATATCAAGGGAGATGTGAGCGCTGCTCCCCTTTCTAAAGCATAAAGGCCTTATAGTTTATAATAGATTGAAGCAATTCATCTACACTTTGACTGTTTATATACAAGCCTAGCAACCTGGTGGTCTTTATGTGTTTCACTCCCTGAGTGAAATTAAAGGGGTAATACTGTACTTTAGTGTGAGGCACACATAACTGCATATATGCTTAAACCGGTTTTAACTTACAGTAAACACGATTTGTAATTCTTTAAACAAGTGCAAGAAGTTTATTGTGGCATTAGAGAAGCACTCACCGAAGTGTTTAGGTAATGCAACAAGTCTTGAAGGCTGAAAGCACCCCGTTCTAAAACTATGACTGTTTAACAAAGACAGACATTAAACTGCGTTAATTAAACTGGCATGCATTGGTTACCGTGACAAAAACTTGTCACAGGAAGTGCTAACTTCACAAAGCACAACACGCCATGTTTGTAAACAAAACATTTGAAGCAGCTAAGCTAACACGAATTAGCATAGTTTCATTTTAGGCTAAGATACTCAAATAGCTTTAACAATTAGGGGTTTAACACTCTTTAATGAAGCTCTTAAAATACGATGTGTGTGTGCAGGGTGTGAAGCAATTGAATTGACCTAAATCCTGGGGTTTTTTTTTGTTTTGGTTTTTTTTTGGATTTTCCATTTCTCTTCCTTCTTTTTTTTCTTTTTCTATGTTTCTCAATCTTCAGTTCGTCTCGGGGAATTTAACTATCTTAGATGTATCCTTTCTGAATGCTATTGCTCAGTTACTAGTTAATTAAATCTAAAATTAATTACATTTTAACTGTCTATCTAGAGTTGAATCATTAAGTTATTGGGTGTTTTTAGTGGCACAGTGCATAACGCGCTACGGAGGGCGGGGCACAAACATGGCATGGCCAGCAAGGGAGCTGAACACGCAGCAGCTGTGACCAGAAATGGTGTGTTGCCCAAGACAAATCTTACAGTTAATCACAAGTGCTACTGATTGTTCCTAATATCAGATTGAGTACCCTGTTTTAATAATAGAAGTCAGATAATTTTAAATCCATTTACATGTTATAACCCCCCTTTGTTTTGATGTTCTCTCTGAACCTCAAAAGGAACCAGAGACATTTCTATTTTTGATTTGTTTATTTTCAAAAAAAAAAAAATAAGCATAATCTGAATAGAAATGCTCTCCTTTTCCTTCTGCTTTTCCCTTTTCTCCTTCATACCTCAGAGAATAAGCCTGTTGGGGAACCGTCAGCAAAATCTGAGTGATAATTTGACAATAATTTAACAGTAGTCTTAAATCATCAATCAAAATACTGTTTACGTCCTTTTCAGCAAAACAAATGCTGACCCAAAACTATTTTAGCATACACACTCTGTTTTGATCTTGTAGTAGACTCTAGCCCTTACTCTCAACACCAGTATGTCAAAACGTTGCAGATGCTCAGACTAACTGCCCAGAATGCAGAACAGAGAGGGCTGGCCAGGCGTCGTGAGGAACACCCCCTTACCCAGGCCCGACGACCACCTACTGAGCCGAAAGCGGCTGGACGCGGAGAGGGGTGTGCCTCAGACTCAGGACTCGGGCGAGAGTTGTGGCTACCAAAAGCTCGCCAAGGTCATTAATTTCCTGGCCCACACTCATGGGTCTGAAAACGGAGGTAAATTATCTCAAGCAACAGATCACAGCGGTAGACCACAAGGACCCCAGCAAAATGGAGCTACAGGAGTAAATCAATAGATTTAAAAAGGCTCTGCCAGCTGCTGAACAGCAAGAGCACCTGGAAAAGGTAGCCAGAAAGGACCTGGAAAGGAAACACCCACACAAAATTACTATTAAAGCAGCAAATTCTGAGCTCTTAGACAAAGTTGCCAGAATTGAGACTCTGATCCAGCAGCTGAACAACACTCAAGACAAACTTGACATGGTACAAAGAGAACTCAGGTACTCTTATAGGCTGCAAAAGGAAAACACAGTGGGAGAAACACCCTACTACTGCATCCTCACTCAGCAGTGCAAAAATCCCTCAGGTGCACGAAGCTACGAAAGGGGGAGCCAGCACTTTATGCTTAACAACTCAGCAGACAGACCCATAAGACCTCCAGCACCCACAGAGAGGAGGGGGTCCCTTCCAAACATCCCTGCAGCAGCGCATGATGCGAACCCCAGAAACTTTGACAAGCTAACCATAAAACAATAGTTTCCTACTTTATGCAATACGAGCAGTAATTTAGAACGGTGGAATCGTTTTAAACATTGCTTGCAAGCAGAACCAGTAATCAATCTTATGTGTCCGTCCCATAACATTTACATAACTTCTTATACATGCGCATACCAGTTTCTGATCAAAACCAGATAAAATTATAGTTTGAATGTACCTTCCTGCGAGCAGTAATAAGTTTTCAGTGCTATAATGTGTTTAAAACGTACGATAAGAAACTAACCTGACTTTAGCGAAGAAATCCTAATCTCTGTAGTTAGTGGAGCATAAGTCTATTTTCTGAAGACGAAAATCTCAGATAGAAGCCATATAAAGTCCAGATTTTTTTTCTTTCTTTTTTTTTTTAAAT
>JADLZN010007944.1:0-224808 GCA_018155175.1 Sinocyclocheilus anophthalmus
TGGAGTATTTTAGTATGTTTTAGTAGTGTTTTAATATGCAAGTTAAAATTCTCTAATGTGATGTGGTCACTACCAAAGCATTACTGTCACTACAGAAAATGTGCAGTCACTACCGAAACATGAGATGTTTTGTCAAAAATAAAGTATACTGAATTATCAACCAAGATGTTATGATAGTTTTTAGTTCAATGTATATTCAGACTAATGAATCCTTAACTTTGAACTCAGTATGATCAACTTTTTACCTTTTACAAAGAAAAATCTCATAAATTACACTTGAAATATTGTTAAAAATGTAATTGCTATTGATTTATGTCTGACAATTTTTTTTATAAATATATATTTACAATGTAGATGTAAACAAAACCTTAATATGTCAATATAACCCTTCTAATTAAATTATTAGTACTGTATTTTGGTAGTGACAAATTTGTGGAAGGCCAAATATTCAAAACTTCTGAAAATACAATAATGAAATTACCTGCCCAATACTCATAACTGTGACGTTGGATATTTAACAATTTGCATACATACAATTTTTTTTGAAAAAGGACCGAAAAAAATTTTTTTTCAAGATTTTTTTGACTGACTTGGACCAATTCTTAGAATGTCCCTATATGTATTAGGGCTGTCAATCGATTAAAATTTTTAATCTGATTAATCACATCCTTTTTCTGTTATTAATCGTGATTAATCGCACACTTCATGAAGTTAAGCATAGACCATTTATCTTGTTTATTTTGTTTATTTTGTCATCATTTGCTATAACCAGCAAAGTAAACCAAAAGATTGAAGGGTGATTCTCAAAAATCTATATTTTCTGCAAGCTTTTTTCAATATACCGAACAGGACCACATGGAGATGCCAAAAACCCATAAACCAACCGCCTGCTGACTGCATATATCTACTACAGTAACAGGATCATTTTCCGGATAACTAAACCCGGCAACATAAACATGACAAATCCAAACATTATCGAGAATGTGTGTGGAAACAACGTGAATGTACGGAAATGTCTGTGCCTGTGCATAAATACAATGTGCGATCAGTGCGTCAAGAGGCACTCTACCGC
Organism: Sinocyclocheilus anophthalmus; assembly: GCA_018155175.1. NCBI lineage: Eukaryota > Metazoa > Chordata > Actinopteri > Cypriniformes > Cyprinidae > Sinocyclocheilus > Sinocyclocheilus anophthalmus. The sequence continues at coordinate 1,073 of JADLZN010007944.1, forward strand.
ATTATTTATATTCTGACTCACGCGACTTACTGTACGACTCCCGTGTACGCCACCGCCAGTGTCTTTACCTTTATCGCAGTATTCATCCTTTCCCCACCAGTCCCCCAAAAAAACTTTACTATGCAAGACTTGTTATCAAGCGAGAACAACGAAGTTTGCGCGCATCTGGCCCTACAGCGTGGGTATGTGACAATCCGTTTTTCAGGTCTGTACTCTTCACACAGTGTTTTTTTGGACGTGTTATGTCTAGGCTCTCAGAGACATCCACAGAATATGACAGAGCTCGTGTTTTAAAGCGAAACACACTGGAATGAATAATTCACTTAAAACGCAACGCGAGTCTCTGTTCTCTCTGCAATCTCTGATGTAATCAGCCTGGTTTCCTTTATATTAGTGCTGTTTTGACGGATTGTTTGAATGCATTCGCTTACTGGATCATTTGACTGAAAACTTTCCCGGAGTTTAGCGGTTTAAAATGATCTAATCGCAAGCAGAGAATCAAATTTGGGTTAAAGGGTTAGAATAGAAATGGTGCTTCAGTAATTTTGCGTTAATTGAGTTAAATAATTTTAACTCGTTAAGGATTGTAAAATTAATCGCATGCGTTAACGCTTTAACGATGACAGCCCTAATATAGATATAGCTACTATATATAGTATATGCAGTGGTGTGAAAAGGTTTTTGCCCCTTCCTGTTTTTTTTAATTTTTTGCATATTTGTCACACTTAAAAGATTCAGATCATCAAACAAATTTTAATATTACACAAAGATAATACAAGTAAATACAAAATGCAGTTTTTAATTGATTATTTATTTTATTAAGGGAAAAATCTGTCCAAACCTGCCTGGCCCTACATGAAGAATTAATTGCCCCCTAAATCTAATAATTGGTTGTGCCATGCTTTGCAGCAACAACTGCAATCACGTGTTTGCGATAACTGGCAATGAGTCCTTCACATCACTGTGGAGGAATTTTGGCACACTCTTCTTTGCAGAATTGTTTTAAATCAGCCACATTGGAGGGTTTTCGAGCATGAATGGACTGTTTAAGCATCTCAATCGGATTTAAGTCTGGATTTTGATTTGGCCACTCCAAAACCTTAATTTAGTTTTTCTTGAGCCATTCAGAGGTGGACTTGCTGGTGTTTTGGATCATTGTCCTGCTGCATAAACCAAGTGCGCTTGAGCTTTAGGTCACAAACTGATGGCCGGACATTTTTCTTCAGGGTTTTCTGATAGAGTGCAGAATTCATTTTTCCGTCAATTATGGCAAGTTGTCCAGTTCCTGAAGCTGCAAAACAGCCCCAGATATTCACACTACCACCACCATGTTTGACTTTTGGTATGATGTTCTTTTTATGAAATGTTGTGTTGGTTTTATGCCAGATGTAACGGGGCACACACCTTCCAAAAAGTTCAACTTTTTTTCTCATCAGTCCACAGAATATTTGCCAAAAAGTTTTGGGGATAATCAAGATATTTTTTTGCAAATGAGAGACGAGCCTTTGTGTTTTTTTTTGGTCAGCAGTGGCTTTTGCCTTGGAACTCTCCCATGGATGCCGTTTTTTCCAATTTTTCTTATTGTTGAATCATGGACACTGACCTTAATTGAGGCAAGTGAGGCCTGCTGTTCTTTAGATGTTGTTCTGGGTTCTTTTTATGACCGCTTGGATGAGTTGTCGTTGTGCTCTTGGATTAATTTTGGTTGGCTGGTAACTCCTGGGAAGGTTCACCATTGTTTCAGGTTTTCTCAATTTGTGGATAATGGCTCTGACCATGGTTCGCTGGAGTCCCAAGGCCTTAGAAATGGCTTTATAATCCTTACCAGACTGATACATGTCAACTGTTTTAATTTTCATCTGTTCTTGAATTTCTTTACATCACGGCATGATGTGTTGCTCTTTAACCATGCTTCACTTTGTCAGACAGGTTCGATTTAAGTGATTTCTTGATTCAACAGGTCTGGCAGTAATCAGGCTTGGGTTTGGCTAGTGAAATTTAACTCGGCTTTCTAAAATAATGTGGTTAATTGCAGTCCTTTCATGATTTATCGGGAGGGGGCAATTCATTTTTCACGCAGGGCCACGTAGGTTTGGACAGCTTTTTTCCCTTAATAAATGAAATCATCATTTAAAAACTGCATTTTGTATTTATTTGCATTATCTTTGTGTAATATTAAATTTGTTTGATGATCTGAATCTTTTAAGTGTGACAAAATATGCAAACAATTAAAACAGGAAGGGGGCAAAAACCTTTTCACCACCTGTATATATGTATATATATATATATATGTGTCGTTTGTAAGTGCATCTTGTCTAATAGATGTGAATTCTGAACTCTTATTATCATTAGCTCTGCATTAACTCTTATTAGCATTAGCATTCCCTGCCTGTCTTATTTTCTGTAGTGGTTCAGAGTAGAACTCTTAGTGGATGATGGGCCTTTGTGTGTGTGTGTGTGTGTGTGTGTGGCCTTTGGCTGGACCAGGACTGTGTCTGATGCTGTCTTGCTGTTGAACATAGACAGTAGGCAGAGTAATTAGCCTTCTGGCCAGTGTGTGTGTGTGTGAGGGAGAAAGACAGATATAGCGCCAGAGAGAAGCAGTAAAGTGTCTTCAGTTCTCTCTCTCTCTACCTCGTTCTTCCCTCCCTTTCCCTGAAGCTGCATGTTTTACATGGACTGAAACCCATTTTACATGGTGTCTGCGTCTCATACAGACATGCGAAGGCTTCCACACATAAGTCAGTCATGCGTGTGTGCGCGGTGTGTTTAAGGAAGAAAAAGTGTGAGTGTTTGTGGCACCAGCAGTCTTATTATCCTTTGTCCCGCATCCTTTCATCCACTATTTGTTGACACTCTCTCTCTGTCCCCCTCCTCATGGGTGTATTTTGTGATTTAGATAAAAGTGTTCTAGCATCACTATAGCAATAATAGAAATAACAAGGCAAACAGGTAATAATTCGAACAACAAAAATATTCATAACACATTGCAAAGCAATGCAATCTATTTCTTCAAATGCTCTGAATATATGACACTAACACTGTGGGGTCTGTTAGTGTGCACTATTTTAGGACAAATTAAATATAATTATTTATCTATTAATATTTATTTTATTGGGTATCAGGATTTTTGCTCACATACAAAAACAAAATTAAAAGTAAAAATTCTGAAGTTTCTTATTATTTTTTTTTACATGGAAGTACTTATTTATCGCTTTATTTATTGTATTTGAAAGGTTATATCATGTGTTTTCTTATATTTTTACTTTGTTTCATGATACAGACTCTTCTCCAGCTCAATATTCTCCCTCTTTTCAAACGTGTTACGTCTTTGTTTGGCCGGTGGAGCTGTGGGCTCCATGTCACCCCCCAATCTTTCATACACCATTCCTGAATCAAGGTGTTTTTTGCTTTAGGTCTTCAGAATCGATCCAGACATCCTGGAGGAGGAACCACGGTCAGAACCTCCTTGTCGACTCATCCGCCTCTCGCCGACACACTACCCCTCACCTCATAATTAGTATGAAAGCATTGGTTTTTGCCAAGCCCCAGAAAAAAAAAAGCCAAACTCAAGCTCACATACACACTCGCACACATGTACGGTCATACCGGTTTTACTCACTGGTCGCGTGTGGTCCTCGATTTGGATACGTGTGCTGCAGCTGCCCCCAGACTCTCTGAATGTGTTTGTGTGTGCTCACATGCATATGTGTATGTGCTCTCGTGCCCCCACCTGCTGCCAATTCACTCAGCCAAAGAGTACGAGAGGTAGATAGAGACAGAGAAAAAGAGGGTCTGTTCCCCTGACTGGGTCATGGGGGTCCTGTGGAAGGACAGCCGCCCTCTCTCATTCATATTTATTCATTCTCCCTCTCCCTCTCCCTCGTCCCCTTCAGCTGCCACCTCTCCGGCAACAACACCCCCACCAACACCGCCCACCCACCCCCACTCGATCGTCCTTTGTGCGGCTTTGACGGCTGCTCCTTTCCAGGCCGATCGCTTGCCTTTTGTCTCCTCCTTGCCTCCCCTCCCTTGGTTGTCCTCGGGGAGCAGCAGACGGCTGGTTGTGTTTGGGACCCAGCTGAACAAACACACACCGGGTCTAAACAGGATGAGAGGGGGAGGAGGACACACCTTACACCTCCGTGGCATCCTCCACTATCTCTCTTGTAGAGGACAAGTCTACCTTGTGTTTTGGTGGAAATGTCTTGTTCGTTTTGCATGTTATGTTTTAAGTATCTCCTGGATGGTCTCTATACACCAATTACCCCAATGTAATATCTTGTTACAAAAACTAATTTTGTGTTTTATCTAGTGCTGTGTAAAATCCTCTAGACTTTGGCAGTGGGTTCCTCTGTGGTAACTAGCTCCACTCTGCTTGTGTTTTTCTTATGCTCGATTCATGAACGCAGATTTTGTGAAGTACATGAGCTGCCTGCAGATATTTAGCTGTTACCCATGGGTTCTTGATCACTCATGTACAAATTCTACACATGCACTGTCCATGATCTTCATAAGACAAGTGAAAGTAGCAACAGCACTGACATTTTACAACTTGTAAAGCTGATGATGGGTAGATGGAAAAACAAGGCTTTCGAAAGAGAAAGAACATTTATTTAATATTTAAATTATATTATGTCTAGGACTGTGTTGGGTGGCACTTGGGGCTTGAAATGATGTGGCAAGAATCTTCATAGCACATGTTATGATTAATCTATTATCTATCATATTTGTTTGCTTGGAATTGATAGCAGTTGTGATGGTTGGGCATGTGTGTGAGTAGCTTTTCAAAAATAAATATTTCCTATGTTAAATAAGTAAAATAAATATTTTGAAAGAATCCTGAAAAAAATATATTGGTTTCCACAAATATATTAAGCAGTACAACTGTTTTCAAATGACTACTATTAGACTTGAAGACTGGAGTAATTATGCTGAAATTTCAGCTTTGCATCACAGAAATACATTAAATTTTAAATATATATTTGAATAGAAAACAGTTATTTTAAATTGTATTCATATTTCAGAATATTACTGTTTTTGCTATATTTTGAGCATAAGAGACAAACGCATTACATTTTGTTAGATATATGTCATATTTAAATTATTATTTTCTTTCTTAAGTTTAAAAAAAAAAACATAGCTCCGACCTACCGTGTCTACCACTGACCTCGATCAGCGTGGCATGATGCGACAAAATACTATAGAACCCATTATAATCGGTGATGCTGTCTAGAGCCCGACCGATATATCGTTTAGATAGAGCCGACTCTATCGCCGATCTGAGCCCGTCGCCGATATCTTATCGGCGAATATGCCGCCGATATGATTTTTTTTTTTACAGAACATATAACGCAGATTAAATGTTTCTAAATGGTGTAATTACTTAGTTTGTCCAGCAGAGCGCGCTCCATTGTTTGCTACTGGCGACCCAGGTCAGTGTAGTGTAGAGATGCCGTGGATGAGCTCAAACTTCACCAGAATCCGCTGCTTCAAATTATCCGCCGGCACCTATATTTGATCGTCACATTACAGTGATTCTAATTCTTAGTTTTGCATGATGATATGATGAATGGATGGCAGATTCAGTGACGTTAGAAACTAGAGCTGATCTGAGCATCACTGCACGTGTCTGCGGCGCATTAAAGCCTGTGTTACGGCCACCGGAGCTGATCGTGGCCATTCAGTCAATGCTGTTTATACAGGCCGCGTCCCAGAACTCATGCTTATCACATCGGTCACATCACAAAGTGCGGCCCGACAAAATACAATAGAATTCTATTGTATTTTGTCGCGCTGCGCCGCTTGCGTCCGGTGTGGAATAGAACCCATTGTAATCAGTGATGTTGTCTACACTGGATGCAGTAAACTGATGCCTCATTCTATTTATGACGTGCTGTCACAAAGTTCAAATGATTTTCAATGGCCGCTTTGACGCGTTCTGTTGCAGCGCAGACACAGTGTCAGCATAGTTTGTCAGTACACAGTCAGTAACGTAGCATGAAAAGTTTTAGTATCTATACTTTGCAGTCCCAATAGCGGCATTGCGTGGTGGCTTTGCAGTCCTGTTGAATGGTGATTTAACGCTACGTTGGATGCTAAGTTGGAGAGACTCAATGCTAAGTAATACAACATGTCCGCGTCTTTTACTCTCACATGGAGCCACATACGTCGTTTGCTACCTTAGTATGGCCTAATGATTTCCGCGCTGCAGAACACATGATCGGATCGCGGAATATCCAGTCATAAACACTGAATTTACACTTGTATAAACGCTGCACGATTTTCTGGAATTTGGTCTTATTTTTGATGATAAAAAAACCAGGTCCTTACATAGAATTATAGATTATATCCCGGGACCTGTGGTCCTGTGAATATTCACTGCAAAAGAACGATTTAAGAATACGAATGTTTTGCATGTTCATTTGATTACCAGAAGATACACAACACAGAGTTTGTGAAAAAAAAAAAGATTAATTATTATTTATTCATTTTATATGTTTACATTACATTTACATTACAAGCCGGTGCTTCCTGCATAAACCTGCCCCTTTTGGTTTGGCAGTAGCTTGCTTGCCCTACACAATTACCTTGTTTAATTTCTTAATTCAAGATATATATATCTAGCTAATCATACAGTATAATATATATTATTGTTTCTATTTGTGGTTAAGTTTTATTATAATAAGTGAAGTTTACTGTTAGGTGCACTGATGTCAGACTCATTTTGGATAATAAAGTTTGTTAAATTGTTAAATACCCTGCCTCCAGTACATAGGCCTTTGTTTGTCACATCATTATAAGTGTTTGATCCCCACATTTGAGTGATCACTGCAAAAAAATGTGTTTATATTCAGGGTCCTCAAACTCTGCCCCGATATCCACTTTCCGCTGCAGAGTATGAGCTCTACCCTAATCAAACACACCTGAGCATGCTAATCAATGTCTTCAGGCTCATTAGAAAATCACAGGTAGGTGACTTTAATCAGGGTTGGAGCTAAACTCTGCAGCGCATTGGCCCTCCAGGGCAAGATTTGAGGAACCCTGGTATATATATTCTGTTTATGTAGGCCAGTGGTTCTCAAACCTGTCCTGGAGAACCCCACCACTGCACATTTTGGATGTCTTCCTCATCTAACACACCTGATTCAACTCATCAACTCATTAGTAGAGACTGCAAGAAACCTGAAGTTGGTGTGATCAGATATAGGGAGAACCATACAGCACCATGTTCAGTGTTGGGGGTATTCATGAGAGGGTTTGAGAACGCACGATGTAGGCTATATAGTGTATTCTATATACAGTACCAGTCAACAGTTTGGACACACGAATGGGAAGTGTATCCAAACTTTTGACTATACTGTACTAAAATATAGCCTACACATAAAGAATATCGGGAGGTCATCGGGCCGATAAATCGGTATCAATTCTTTTACTCTCCCATAGGCGTTAATCTGCATCGGCCCCCAAAAACCTCAATCGGAGTCGTGCGCTACTGTGGCTACACTGGATGCAGCGGGTGGCGTCACTACAAATCCCCGAAAGAACTGCTTCCGGAATCGTTCTGATTTTGACGTCAACTGTGACACAAAATGTACATGATCTTGCAACAGTCGCTTTGTCGCGTCATTGAGACCAGACTTTAGCTGTCTAGCCCTGTCCTCATCAGGTGTAGACTAGGGCTGTCCAAATGGATTGAAAAAACTCTAAATTCGAATTTTGTACTTCACTATTCATTATTATTAGATTATATTGCAAATTTAAATGCATATTTCAGTTGGGGTGAAGCAAACTCATTTGACAATTCTCATCTGAGTCCACAAGATGGCCACACTCGCTGCAACATATAGACTCACTGTACCTTCTATTCAAACACTAAGATTACCTGCCTATCTTTAAAATAAAGTGCATACTGTTTAAAATAATGTTTATAAACCAATAATAATTAAGTTGCTTAAACAACTATAAACAAAACAGCGTCATGTATGTATTCATAGTTTAATACAAAGGGCGGAAATCCAATCACACAGAGTACATTTTTCATAAAAAAAACATGAGATGCAGTGGAATGGGGAAAAACCCGCCATAAAGTCTCAAGATATGTTTTTTTTTTCAAAGTTAAACTTGCATTCATTTTATATGGCTTTTTAAACATGCAGCTCCTTTGTGCGAGATGCGAGTGCAACTGTAATAGAATGCCCTCTAGAAAATGTGCAAAATATGGGTTCTGTGTAAACAGCTTGGTTTCAGTTTTGACGTAAACAGCATCTCCGCATTGATGTTCTCTTTTTCAGCAATATTTTAAGTGAACAAACGCCAGCATTAGCCAAACCCCAATGAATCCAGTGGGCCTGCTCAACTGGATAGTCCACAAAACATTATAAGGCACAGCGACACTAACCATCATCATTGCGATCTCATGCATGCGCCACTGATAAGGCTGCCTAAGCACCCATAAACTTCGAATGCACGTTTTTGCATTCGAAATGTGCGATTATTTTACTTTAAATTCGACGATATTCGAAATTAATAATATTATTATTAGTTATTTTTGACAGCCCTACTGAGACACGTGTTAGAAACAAGTCACTGGATACAACTCATACTGTGATTTCGCCTTGTACTGTATACTAGATGGGTCACCGATAGTGAATTTTCCCGATACACCAATAGCTAGGTTTGACCACAGCCACTCCGTACCGGGACGGTCTGATACAAGATTAATCAAGTGATGTGTTTCAACTGGATACGACGAAAATTAACATATGCTTTTTTTAACAGATGAACCTTACTTTGCTAAATGAATAACATATAATTATATCTCTATCTAATTAAGTTAGTCAGAAGACAAGATCGGTTTCAGAAGGTCACCCTTTAAGTAAAATGTTTTAGTAAATGTTGAAATTAACACCCTCTAACAAGGAACAATACTTACACAATCACACCAACACGGCTTCTTAGTTCATCATCTTAGTTATGTAGCCAATGGCATTGTTACCATTTCATTCAATTCATGCATTACAGATTGCCCATCTTAAATATCTTACACGGCCATAGCATTGAAATGACGTATGTGACGAGAGGGGCGGGGCCGAGAGCCGTGTAACCGGAGCGAGTGCCCCGGTGGAGTAATTGCTAATGCGTGACACCTGCGCCACTCACCGGTCTCGAGTCTCACGGAGGAGCTCCGGAAGGATACAAAGGAGGAGTTTCGTTTGTAGATCGGGAAGAAGGAGGTGGGAACTGCCGAACATTGAAACAAAACTTTAATCAAATAAACAAACACAAAATGAAATTAAAGCGGAAAGCCCCTCGCGGACGACTACCGCTCAGCAATAAACAGTGATACCTTATTATCTTTTAATGGCATTAATTCACTGCTGTTGAATCAATCGGTCGACCTCTATCTGCTCCCAGATCATGATGCTGTATTTATATCTGACAATGTGCTGTGTTTATTAGGAGCAGTAATGGTAGAGCAGAAGGCCGTTTGGTGGCATTTTTTCCACTCGCAAAACCAGCAAACAAACTGATTTAGGAGTCCATACCTCTTCCTCATAAACACCAGACCTGCAGAGGTTTGAGACAAAAGAGCTCACACCACAACATGAAATACAACCTTGAGCTGAGTGTCCTCAAAGCAGCACAGACAAACAGGAAGACGAGGGGAGATGAAGCACATGGAAGATGAAATACAAAGAAAATACTGAAGGAGAAAGTCTTGGTGGAGACTATACAAAAGAATAAACCGACGCCTGTAATTAAGCTAATTTTATACTATGCAGGATATACAACTAGAAATATGGGTCAGACATGGCCCATATATCTGACCTATATTCAATTTCCCTTCATTCCTCTCATTCATTTGTTGTATACGCTTTTTCCACATACAAATCCGTTGCACCAAGCACTTTACAAGCAATTAAGTTCTACCCCAAGTATTCTACCTTGGTCGCTTATCAAGTGCGGTGCCTCTTTCATTATAATGCTACTATGGCAACAATCATGTACGTAAAATTAATTAAAGACGTCAATCAAACAGACAGATGAACACCATTACAGAAATTATATATATGATGCATCACACTTAATAGCAAAATGTGGTAGTTCTGTTATGTTGTTTCAGGGTTGCATCACTGAGGTCCCTCTGAGGGGTTGCATCAGTCTCTGACTCAGGTGTTCTGTCCAGACTGAACTTGTGTAATCCCCCGGGAGTGCCCTCCCGCTTCAAAAACAGAGAACCATTGAGACATACTTATTCGTATCTGCTGTGTCCCACCAAGCAAAATTGATTTGTTTAACCCAAGCTTAGGAATAATAATGTGCATTTGATCAGTTATAACTGCAGTAAAAGATTATGAGATTCATTATTTGAATGCTTGGCCAAAGAGTTGTGTCTTTAATCTAGATTTAAACAGTGAGAGTGTGTCTGAACCCCGAACGTTCTCAGGAAGGCTATTCCAGAGTTTGGGAAATGTGAAAAATGCTCTACCGCCCAAAGCAGCACTTCTACGTCCTTAGGTTGACTTTGCTATTCCTAGCTAACTACCACAAGTCAGACGGTTTTGCGATCCTTAGGTATCTGATGGATTGTGCGTGATATAAACTAGGTCGGTTTACGCAGGAGCTATACCCTTAGGACCTTATCTATAAGTAAGACTATTTAAACTGATACGGAACTTCATAGGTAGCCAGTGCAGAGACTGTAAAAATGGGGTAATATGATCATTATTTTCTTGACTTGGTAAGGACTCTAGCAGCTGCATTTTTGGACTACCTGTAGCTTGTTTACTTGCCAAGGCATGCAGACCCAGCTAGCCGTTGGCCCAATTCTCCTACATAACAATACGTCCACTGAGCTAACTCGAGTCATGAATGCATTAAACAACGACATTTCGACACGCGGGACAAAATAGGGCAGTTCTGGATGTAGAGGGGGCTGTCACAAGGCACCACCGCCCCTTGTGCATATCAACACCCATGGTGGTTGCAAAGCTGCAACGGCACCATTTATCTGATGTTCTTCCAAATGTTGGCTCAGTTTTAGTACATTTAATTAATTATTATTGTTAATGCGATCCTCTGAACTGTAATCATGTCTAGAAGTGCGTGGCTCCTCATACCCAACCCATTGAGTTCAATACAACCCTCGAGATTCTCACTACAACATGATATAACATCGTTTACTTGTGATGTTTTTCGATAGGGATGATTCGGCCTAATCCTCTGAACAGACGTGACGCTGGGCGAGTGGTATCAACGACTATCCAGATTCGAACAAGATTAACTTAATACAAGCATAATGGCCGCAAAAGCGACATTTCATATTCTTTACAAAATGCCCCTGCCCAGCAAAAACTTTCCAAAAAGGCATCCAACACCACCCCACTGGACAACTCACGAGCACCAGCGACATACTTGAACCCGCTCAGCTCCCACGCACGATCACCCGAGACAAGTAAGCCCCTAGCGGACTTAGCCCACCCCCAAGATGATGATAGCTACTACGATCATCTTCAAATGTGATATTGCAGTCAATTTCCAATAGGCCACTTCAATGAGTGTTCTATTGACGCACTTGCTAGTGCTTTTGTTGAGTGTCAATAGGTGACGTCCCCCCCCCCCCCCCCTCTCCCTCGCGTCCCCCCCTTTTCATTCTACCCAACACGGACACAACAAGCACCCCCAACCGAAACATCTTCCCCCGCGCCCCAGTCCTGCACTCTAAAAATATTGTTGGGACACAACAATAAAAAATTTACGCAACAGTTTGCATCATTTTTTTTGAGTTAAGGCAACTTCTTCTGAAATTAAGTTAAACTAATACACTATATTGTGCTATATATACTTAGAAAATTGTGTTAAAACTAACAATTATTAAGTTGAATACTCATAAAAATTAAGTTGTTCTAAGTTGTTTTTTCATATTGTTTTAAATTTGATTCAATCATGGACACTGATTACAAACACTACTAAAATATTATTTATTGATGGAACTACACTTAATGCTGCCAGGAAACCAATCTTTTAGCATTTTCAACAAAATGCCTTCTGATTGAAACAGCATGTCAGACAATGTCTAGTGAGTCTGTTCTCAACCTAAGCAAAAGCTCTACTCTTCAGCACAATGGTAAAACCATAATCTCAGAAAAACCCACCAACTAATGAACACTTTATAAATACTAATATAACCGAACACTGACCCTTACTAAATCTTCTCCTGTTTTGATCTTTTCGAATAGAAATGCACTAATATAGTTTAGTTCTCCTTACCAGCTCATTATTATCATCAACTCATCACATGCAAGCTCAGCTGGGAACCCTTGAAACGTAACGCTTTTGAAATACAAGTTAATATAGACTATACTTGAGCTTAGTACACCCACGTAAAAATACAATCGTTTAAACAACAAACTAACACAGATATTTCAGTTGAAGTTACACACGTATTACTTTGATGTAATTCATCACCATGCCAAAGATATCCAGGAACTCATTACAAATTTTGAAAACGTAAAATGTTATAATTAAATCAATAAATTTTTCCTTATTTAAAAACTTGCCACCTACAGCATTAAAATTCTAAGTATGGCAAAGATCCACCACTGATCTATATTTGGTTAGAGTGTGAACGTAGCGGATTTTCTCTGCATCAGACAACATGTTAGACAATAGTTTCGTAACTGTGGCCAAATGTTTCCCTAAGAGGAAGCCTGCTGTTTTTGGTACACTGGGCAGTCATGATTTTCAAAAGACAGTTGTCCTATCTAATTATAAAGCACCCACAGATTTTTGACCTGTAGAGGAATGACCCCTGTGCAATTATTGCGCCGTCTAGATTTGCAAATTTAATCCCAGATATTCTTGTACTTGTCTGTTTGGTCCAATACTCATCGTGGTCTGTCTACTAATCAACAGGGAGCCGTAAGTAGACCCATATATGGTCCAAGGGCATGGGGACCACATCGCGAGCCGGTCTTCATTCACATTTTTACCCACCACGTAAGTTAGCTGAGATCTTTAAGAAACAATTTACCTCATGGAATACACATTGTTGAGATATATAGTTGAGTGTCATAGGCATAACAGTGGAAACTAATCTCGTATTTTCTGATTATATTACCAAGGGGCAACATGTACAGTATATCAAAATAGCAGAGGACCTAGGACAGATCCTTATATTATTTATTCGTTGAACTTTGTATGAGTACATACATACGGGTGTTAATGAGTCATGCATAGTTCTTGTACGCATAAGTAAATAAGATACCAACTAAAAAAACCCACAGACCACCTTTGTGTGGTCTGTTAATTTTACTGAGAAAAGAGGAGAAAGAGTTTTGAAGAGGTGTCCCCTTCGACAAACAGAAATACACGCCTGGTTTGGCACTTTGGTGAACATAACAAACCAGGTCTTGACTGGCTCTGAGTGCGACTAAGTTGGAACTTTTCTTCATCTATAAGAAAATACAGACATACTGAATGATCTTTCAGCACTTTTTAAAAAAGGATTATAGGGATTAATTGTTTTGGCGCAAAATGAAACATGTTGGCATGGTTTACTCACCGACCTACGTGTCTCCCCTCAAATCCTGAAGAGTTTTATACTTGCAATAAAGGTAATGGTATCCAAAACAGCTTTTCCCTCTCAAAATCTTGTTTTGTGAAAAACAAAGTCATACACATGTTGAATCATATGACTGAATTTTCATTTCTGGGTTAACTATCCCTTGAACTTATGAAGCGATGAGCTCAAGAAAAACCATCAACAAATCACCACCTGATGCAGGGTGTTTCGTAACATCATCAAGACACAATGTGACCGTTAGTACTTGAAAGCCCACTGCTGTCAAATGAATGGACAGCCAGTGGCTCGACCCCACATCCATGTGAGCTTTGTCGTGTGGCCTTTGGTTTACAATGTCATGCTAAATATCCAAATGAGCAGCTGTAGTCCAAATAGGTTTGCTCAAGTTGACTGATGGACCTTTGATTGAGATCAAGAAACCTCTCTGTGAGAATCATTTCTTTTTTTGTGAAAGGAATTTTGTGAAAGGAATTTACAAATATACACTCTGATACTGGTAAAACGACAAACAGTTGGTATACCTGTTTTGAAATATATGACCCAGGCATTGAACTAACTGAACATTGAAGTAAAAAAGAAGTCGAAATATCCTTGAAAAATGCTCAGCTTTTTAATGTGAGGCAGTATCAAAACTATCCATTAAACCTCTCTATTTGAGGTTTTAAAACAGTCTGCTTTTAGCTCTAAGATCAATGCAAGATACAGCGTGTGTGAGTGCTATATTGTTTGGGGACCTTTTCAGTTAGAGAAGCGATCTACCTTGAGTACTTGCCACCACTCCAAAACAGAATAAAGTGTGAAGTACATGAAGTATAACATCAACAAAATCACAACAACATTTTACAATCTGGCTCAAATAGAACTACTCCAGGGATCTGGCACTATTGAGCAAGAGACCCTGAAGAGTAGACGTGAAGCAGTGTTTATGCACATTAATGGCCGCTTGTGTGAGCAAAGATGGAGAAGAATTTGCTGCCTTCTCATTGTCATTGACCTTTGCCCAGGCCCCGTTTTAGAATGAACGTCATGCCTGTTGAAATCCATTGCAAGTGGTGTTGGTTGCCTGTCCCTGTCATCGCCAGGAAATGTCACTACGCTCCATGTTTGTGAGTGTAACTCAGCAGGTGGTTGGTTTGGTGTGTCTCACTAATGGAATAGAGGTCACGTCTTTTCTTCTCACCCTTGAAGAAGCATCTTTCCTGTGTATGTTGGCCCCAAACAGCTGACAGAAAACAAAAAACTCAAGGTGAAAGGACAGTTACTGTTCTTCTGTCACTGTTATTTTGTATATGTGATGTCTTGATAATACTGTATGTATAGAATACTTTGAAATTGGAAATTGAGGGAAAGAGAAGGCTGGATGAAATGTCAAATCAATGAAATGGATGGGAGAAAGTATAAAGGATAGAGGACGTACAAGAGAGCGAGGGAGAGGAGTCATGAAGGACACAGAGTGTGAGCGAGTGCAATGTAACGAGAGAAGACACCCAGAAATGGATAGACAGAGTGATATGAATATAGAGAGAGTGAGAGATAAGAGTGAAAAAGAAATAGAATTCTAGAGAAAGGAGAGTGATAACCCTGGCTCCTCTTCTATGACTGAGGAAGGAGCGGCCTCTGTGGGCTCCTGCTGTAACCATAGAAACAATTAGAAGAGGAAGAGGAAGTGGCAGAAAATAGAATGTGGCTTTGCTGAGCCCTGCAGTCCTGCAGCAGCGCTTTCCTCCCCATACCAGAGAGAAAGAGAACGCATGAAACGAGGGACGGGGTACAGGGTAAATAATTGGAGGAAAAGTAGGAGCGAGTGAAAAGTGAGGATTACAGTAGTGTAATTCCAAAGAAAAGCGAAGAGAGACTAGCAGGGAAGAGAAAAACAAGAAGAGAAGAGTCTAGAATAGAAGTTAAGTGAAAATAGGAGAGTAAATGAGACAAGACTAGTAGAAATGAGACGAGAAGAAAACAAAAAGATCTAGAGTAGGAGAGGTGAAAGATGTAGAGACATGCATTTAGTATATCTCACATGTATGCGATGGGAGAGTAAAAAAGGGAGAGTGAAACAGACAGAGAGAGGGAAGGAGAGAGGAGTAATTGCAATGACCCTGGAGAAAACAGAGGAGAGGAAGAGGAGGGAATGTAGAGGAGACTGGGAGAGGGAGGGAGGGTGGAACGTTCCAGAGAAAAAAGGAGAAGAGCGCGTACACAGTGCAACCAAGAGGGAAGAGAGGGAAGGAGATAGTGAAAGACTGAGAAATGGATGTTCAGCTTTTTTGCTTTCTGAAACATGGTATGGTACATAGGTTCACCTTTGACCTGTGTGCTAATGACATTATTTGGCCATAAATATTGATTAAAAAACAGTAAGGAAACTACACAAAATTAAGACACTCTTAGGTACTGCGGCTCGTCAGACTTTAATCAGAACCATAGTACTATCGTGAAATCTTGAAATTACATAATATTATTACATAAGCATTTTTTTGTATTTGAATAGATAAAAAATTTAATTTATTTCCCTGACTAGTAAAGCTGAAGTTTTCAGCAGCCCATTACTCCTGTCTTCATGCAGGGGGGGCGGATTTAGTGATTGGGCCCCAGGCAAATATAGGAATGGGCCCTATACATGTTTTTGTTTTTTCCACACATTTTCCTATATCACCTTGAGGTTCCATTTGTTGTTTTTCTACGTAGCCTTGTGCAAGACGTGGTCCTTAATTCTAAACTTAACTAACTCCATTTAGTTTTAGTTGTTTTGAACGACAAATTTAACTAAACGGAAAATAATCATTAAACGTCAGTTAGACATTTACACACCCTACAATACATATATCGACAAAGCATGCATCACAGATGAGAACAAACAGCGTTGAATGAAGTGGATTAAGCCATGCAACGGGTCCAAATTTTTTTCCCCTTTTCCCAAAAAAAAGCTTATAGGCTACTACGGTTTCAGCTATTAAAATAGTTCAGTTTTGTATGTAATGGAAAAGTGATTATATTTTGTTTAGTTTTTTTTATAAAGTAAATTTAGAAAAACATTTGGAGTATTTTCTGTTCGTTAAATGTACGTTTTTTTTTAAAGTAACGACCAAGCGGCAGACAGTGATTTGTTAAGCCATATGTTTGATCAATTTAGCCTTCTAAAACCAACACGACTTGTCTAAAATAAACATACATAAAACACGTCATGCATTTCACAGTATTAATTTAAAATTTTAACCTAGATAAATGAGCGCTGTTATAGACGCATATCCAATCGTTTGTGCGGAGAGTGGAAGCTGAAGCTCTGCAGGACATGGAGGCGCCAGTGCGATCACTTGCATTTTTTTCTAACAGTGGAAACATTAAATACGCAGCTTTTTAGCTCATAAAGTAGAGTAATACATAATTCCTAAACTGTAAGGGTCTAGTTTTATTTGTGTCACTCACAGTACACAAATAGTTTATTTGTTATACAAATAAGAAACAAACCTTTCTGCCGTCTCTGTCTTGGGCAGGAGCGCTTCACAATGATGAACCGGAACTCAGACATGATCAAAATATATAGAAAGCTTTAGATTACTATTTTAAAACGAAATAATTCAAATAGAAAATAGACTCCTATTAAAATAAACTCTTTCATTATGTAATCTGTGCATTTCTCTCTAAAGGCACATCCAGTTAGGAGATGGCCAGTCATTTTTTCATCACTATAATTGATGGAAGGCCCGATTATAATTTGCGTTTTATTTTAATTCCGTACAGTTAAAAAATAAAACATTAATTATAATGGCATATATGTAAAACTGTGTCCTATGATTTTATAGCTGCTTATATTTTCTGATTTTTGTGTTGTTCTGAATACCTTAAAATTTTAAGGATTTGCTGCAACGCAATTCTGTATGATATGTTATTTATATTTTTTATCCATGCAGCAATGCTTTAAAAAACAGCTTTAAAATTACTCTATAGCATTCCATACGCTTTTAAAGTACTTTTCACTATAAATTTTTACGGGTAGCTTGAATGTAAAACAATGTCATGAATTCGTTCCCATTTGTAAAATAGCCAACAAACTCATTGTTGTAGGCTAACCCGATCTCACAAAAGTGCGTATAGCACGATCTTCTGCTTCTATTTGGCATAATATTTCTATGCGATATTGACTTGGCGCAAAAGCGGATAAATTCATATTAACGCCATGGGTTTCAGTCGAATGTTTGCGTGGCCAACTCAGATCGCTGAGCGCTCAGGTACTCACCAGTGCGTACAGCCCTACACCGCAAGGCTCCACAGACACTCGGACGGTTGTCGTGGTAATAAACACCGTAAACAGCAAACGTTCGCGTGTCCGCGCTTAATGCGCATATCCTAAATGAAAAGCATTTTAGGGGGCCCTTGGCTTTTGGGGGCCCAAGGCGGTTGCCTACCTTTGCCTAATGGGTAAGTCCGCCCCTGCTTTAGTGTCACATGATCCTCTAAAAAAGCATTCTAATAAGCTTATTCAGTGCTCAAGAAACATTCCTTACTTTTATCAATGTTAAAAACAGTTATGCTGCTTAATATTTTTATGGAAATTTTTTTCTTCTTCTCAGAATTATTTGGCAAATAGAAACGGCATTCATTTAAAATAGAAATGTTTTGTAACATCATAAATGTCTTTCCTGTCACTTTTGGTCAATTTAATGCATCCTTGCTGAATAAGTGTTCATTTCTTTCAAAATCATACTGACCACAAACTTTTGACCTGGGAGTGTTATGATGAGTCCATATGTCTATTTATACAACTTACTGTACTGCCCTAGCGCAAACTACAGCTAATAGTGGCACAGCTATTAAAAGTGGTACAATTATGCTAGCCGCAGACCCCACACCTGCACCCCACCCTCAGTGCATTCACTCTACTATCAAATGAATATTGCACACAAAAATGTCAAAAACTGGCTGAAATCACCTGTTCCTGTTTGACTGACTGGCTTTGCATAGCTTGTCTATACACTATAATATCCACTATTTTTCTGTCTTAAATACACATGGAGATTGCTGTTGCAATAATTAAATTTGTGTTTTCCAGCCTTCCATTGTGATATAATCTGTTTTTTGTAAACCCACTTGCTTTTCATTTATGCCAGACAGTTGTTTCTTGTCAGAAGTCCGTCTACATGAGATGGTGCTGGTGCTGATGCTGTTGCCCAGACTGGGAATCTGTTCAATTTTCTCAGAGCCAAGCCCATGTTTCTTTCGACTTGAGAGGTGAACAATGACCTGACTAACCTGGCCACAAACAGACTGTCCTTCATCTTTCTTTAGAGTATTAGGCCGCGTGCCCACCAAAGTGTTTTTAGCCAGCTGAAAACGCCCAGCTGTGAGCGCTTGAGAGCGCAGCGTTTTTTCAGTTGAGACGCTGTGGTTGCTATGATATGGAATATCCGCTGAAGTAATATGGCAGACGCATTGCGAATGAAATGTTTCTCCAAGCCTTATTTTTCATAATAATATGGTAGTCCGGCTATTCCATCTGGTAAAGACATAAATACTCCGAGACAAGCGATATTAACTTCTCCATTGTTGTTCAGTTCAGTTGTAGTACAAGCAGGGTGTGATGGTTGGTTGATATTAGTCCCGCCACTCCTCCACTGTGATTGGTTAGCTGACTAAAAATTGACAGTGATGAGCGCTGCATTTTACCCAAAGTTGAACATTCTTCAACGCTCCTGGCGTTTTAAAAACGTGGCGCTCCCATTGAAAACAGTGCTTAACAAAATACCTAGCCGTCGTATTTGTATACTTGTTTTCGCAATCAGTCCCCCCTCATCTTTTCCCCTCCCGTACGGCTGCCGTAATTACAAAAGTTAATTAAAAATGCTACAAATAAAAATAATAGTAATCTATTCATATGCAAGATATTTGTAAATAAAAAATATTTTCTTTTAGATGGATAGAGAAAATAAAGTGGCTGAAGTAGCTGTCCTGCATGACTAATAATAAACAGCTTGTCTATCAACTGGCCCAGAACAACCTTTTTCTATGGTGGAAATGCACAGAACGGGTCTGGATTAGACACCAGCATCGTCACTGTATAAGAGTGTCTGAGAGAAATCCATTGCTAATCCTGGTTCATCATGTCCCATTGAGCTGCATGTATGTATGTCTGCTGGCTGGTTTGGCAGACTGATGTCTGGTCAGCTGTCTGGACACTTGGCCTGCACACAGATTTCAGCACTGAGACACGTGGCTGTCAATGACTGCTTTATCTCACTGAGACAGCGTTGGGTGGCGACTAGACAGGGGGTCTTATTGTGTGTGCGTGTACGTGTACGTGTGCAAGCGATTGGAAAGGGGGGGATTAAACAGCTGTGGTCAAAAGACGGATAGAGGGAGGTACCAGATTTAGCTTACAGCTGTGGTCAAAAGATGGATAGAGGGAGGTACCAGATTTAGCTTGCCAGATGGATGGACTGACTGTTTCTTTCTTTAAACCCCGTTCTTTCCATTTCCCTTTTCTTTCTTTCTTGTGGAATAGAAATCTCTTTTCAGTTTCACTTTCTAAGCAGTTCACAGATGAGTTTGATAATGTGCAAAAGTCTGAGATGTTGAAAGAGTCTAATTTAAACTTTGTTGGAAATAAAAAAAATTAAAAAACAATGTTATTTGATGTAGATTTTAGTTATTTAATTAACAAATTTACATGTGGTACACAAAAAAAAATGGCGGAGTGGGTGGACGCAACAGCTAAGTCACTATGTAGTCTTGTGACATTTCAAATTATCATCTTAAATTATGCTGGAGAACATGATCAACAGGTTTGACACTTGGACTTACTACTGTCATTCAACAAAAGAGGGACAGAAATTGTAGTTCATGTTCATTTGAGCTTTTGACTGAAATGCTTATGCTGTATATATAATTAAAAAAAACTATTAAATCAGAAAAATTTTAAACAGACTACCCTTCAAAAGTTTTAATTTTAGTAATGTTTTCTAAAGAAGTCTCTTATGCCACCCAGGCTGCATTTATTTGATCAAAATACAGTAAAAACAGTAATATTGAGAAATATCACTATAATTTAAGAATTTTAAGCTCCATCTTCATGTGTCCACGTGAGCTGCAGACTCTTCAATAGTGAATTCCTGCTCAAGAATATCTTATTCTTTCAATGTTGCAACATCGTTCTACTTAATATTTTTGTGGAAAGTTCAAAAGAACAACTTTTATTTGAAATTAGTTTTTTTGTAACAATGTAAACGTTTGCTTTCACTTTTGATCAATTTAATAAATCCTGAGTAAACGTATTCATTTCTTTAAAAACCCCATGGGCTCATTATGTTTTAACAGTAGTGTATTATACTTATAATATAATGTGAATAATAATTTTTGATCATCACAATAACAGTAAATAGTCATCTTAATGGCATTACAAACAAGAGTTTGGAAGGATAGTTTATTTAATCCTGCCAATTATACCCGCAACAATAATATTTGCATTCTTCCTTTATCCAACTACCACCTGGACTACTCATTACACAAAATTTTGATACTGTATTCAAAAGTGTTGTAAAAAAGTGTTGGTAAAATTACTGGAATGACTTTACTGGTAAATTGAAAAATACACTGTTCACACAGGCAACGGGGTTCCGTCTTTTTTCTGGTAAAGCACCATTTACACATCAATTTCAGAATACTGGTAAATTGTGACATCATTAACTGGAAATGACCTTTAAACGGCTGCACCTCCTGGTGTTGTGTTTGTAAACATGGAGGGGTATATGCGGTCAGTGTTTTACACCTGCACTTCATTGTTTATGATGAGAGAATTCGAGAGAGAGCAGAATTCAGTCAGTGAGCAGTCGCACTGAACAACAAAACTCCAGTGTTTCAGCGATGACTCATCTGAATGCCTCTGATTGGCCATTGCATTCATAAAGTCAGCGGAATCGTGTGTGATTGGTTATAACGTGCAACACTGTAAAACCGCCGGTAAAGGAAATATGATGGAACAAATAAGCCCTAATATTAATTAGATGATAATACTAGCCTGATTATAATAATAATAACAATTATTATTATTATTATTATTATTATCGCCTTGATATCGTCAAAGGCATTAGCAACAGGCGATATCTCCGACTATCATAGATACACAATACTATCATCTATTGGCACAACCCTATACTGTTGGCTGAACTTTAGGAAACAAACTTGTTTGGCTGAACTTTAGGAAACACAAACTGCTTGGTTGCAGCACCATGTTCAAACATAGATGTTTGCAGTGATATCCAACAATACCACAAGCAAGGAAGGAACAGGGAAAGACCAGCAAGGCTGGTAAGCAGCGTTTGTTGTCAGTGATATTTGGTTAGTTTCGTTTGGTTTTACCTCAAAGGAAATAGACTGGCTTGATAGTGTCAGATGCAGCCTCGGCCTTAATTGAATTTAGTTAATGACAAATGTTTCTTTCAATCACAGGACCAGCTCCACTCTGTGACTTTCCTGGAGTAAATCCAAAAGCCTATTTCATCTCCTCTTTTAGCTGTGGCTTCTTGAACTGGGCCACAGGAGTGAGTTGCTGGGAAACCAGGCATACACAGCCAAATTGCTCAGTTTTGCCAGATGTCTTGTGGAGTGAATCATGTAGCACTGGTGTCTGAACCAGCCCCACCACCTCCCCCAGCATACATGGAGGCACGGACGCATACACAGAGCTGCAGCCTGAACTTCATACGGCTCTAAGGCCCTTTCATTGTCAGTCATAGACTAGAGCTCCAACTCTTGCCAGAGGCTGTAGTGACACAATGGAGGCTTTGTTTTTAAACCGAAAGCATAGGGAACAGAATAAGTTCTTTCTCTTTTCTCTCTCTTTACATAACTATTTCTCTCTTTTTTTCTCATGCGCACACATCCACATAATCAGTTAACCTTCCTCAGCTCCTCATAGGCCTTTAACATGCATGCGACCTTGTCTGGTGTCAGAGCAACTTGTCCAACAGACAAACAGCTGTTTGAATGACCGACATGAGTCTATATATCTATATATATATATATCTAATTTAATAATATATATCTAGTATATATATATCTAGATTATATATAGAGAGAGAGTTTATTTGATCAAAAATATAGTAAAAATTGTAATATTGTGAAATACTATTACAATGTAAAATAACTGCTTTCCATTTTCATATATTTCAAAATGTCATTTAATCCTGTGATGGCAAGCTGAATTTTCAAGCCATCCAGACCTTTTGTCAATGATCCTTAGAATCATTCTAATATTATTTCTTCTTATATTAGCCTTTACCTTTAATCAAGTAATGAGTTCTTGCAATACAAGTATTAATTATACAAGCCAGAACTTCAAGAACAAAAATGTATATATAATTTAATTATAGTACATATGTGTGTGTACTGTATTTATATTTGCACTAAAGTACTTGTACTGGATTAAAGTATTCATCTCTCCTGGTTAGCTTCAGTCTAGGTGAGGAAATGAAGACTAGCAATTACCTGCCAATAGAAGGCCTAAGAGGAGAGCTATTGATTTGACCAGGAGGTCCGGGGGTCGACAGCTGCAGGGGAAGTGTGGATGGGGGAGAACACAGCAAATGTGTTGGAGGAGGGGTGGCCTTCAGGTGAGCTTACCCTCAACAAAGTAAATGAATGGTTCCTTATTCAGACCTTGGATATATGAGCAGGTGTGGTTAAAACAAAAAAAAAACAATTTATCAAGCTGACCTGTTGATTTAATAGCTGTATATAAGTCATAACAGAAAGCTCACATGTACTATTCACCAAAAAAGCTATTAACCTATACTAATAGCTATACAGATGCATCTTACAACTACAAGAAACAGTTCAGCAAAGTCCATATTTGATATTGTACACTTGCAATGAAAAGCCCCATCATTGTGTAGAACGCCAAGCCATGAGAGTGTGCCGGGTTGCCCAGGTCATGTGGTGAAACGGTGAGTAATGCATGGAGGGATGTCGTCTCAACCTTCAGCCAGCTCTTCTCTCCTGTTATTGGAATATTAATCCAGGGGATCTGGAAGGAAGGATGACGTCATGTGTATGCCAGCGTCGTCCTGTGTGCTTTGCTGTGGATTCAACTGTCATGGCTAACAGAACCATTTCTGTGATTAACGGTCTTGCCGACCCCATCAAACACCCCGCGCTACTTCCTGCCCAATATTCTCCCCTCCTTCTTTCTCTCTCTCTCTCTCTCTCTACTTTACTGAGTGTCCCAGCTGGCTGGTGTGTCTTTTTAGATAGGCAGAGTCTGTGTGAGGAGGTGTGTGTGTGTGTGTGTGTCTGTCTGTGTGATTTGTATGGAAGAGAGTGGATGGTTGTGTATGTATGTGTGCATAAAATGAGCATGTGTTTGTCAAGAAGCATGATAGAGACCAAGAAAGAGTGTGTGTATACGTGTTTTGCCGAATGCATAGTGTGTCTGATTGGGGTTCAAGGAAGGTGCTATTCATTCTCTTGAGATCTGCATAGCGAATCCTTATGTTTCTATGGTCTTACGGAAGGTGTCCTTGCCGAAGGCTGAATGGCACAATGGCCTGCTTACTATTAGCAGTCAAAACTCTACAGAAAACAACAAAGTGCTTCCATTTCCTTCTGTTCTAGAAATATAAAACACAACAACAATTTTCATAACGTCTTGGAAAATTAAACTTATTATGCCTGACTGCCTTAAAATAATAGTTTACTCAAATATGAAAACTATAATGTACCCACTCCTGTGTCATTCCAAATCTGTATGACTTACTTCTTCTGCACAACACAAAAGATAAATGATTTGACTGTGTTTGTTTATACAATGAAAGCCACGACATGAGAGTGAGTAAATGAGGAATTTTCATTTTTGGGTGAACTGTCTTTAAACCCACCAAAATCACTTTTCTTTTTTTCTTTTCTTTTTGAAGATAAATGTAAATCTGTGTTTAAAATTCAAATAGAGTAAAAGCAAAACACACATTGCTAGTAACTTTTTCACATCATAGTGAAACTACAGCCCTTAAGGCAGCATTTTCAAAAAAAAATTACTACATCCTTGTATCTCTTCTCCACTGGCCTAAAGAACCATCCACGGAAAAGTGGACTACTGCCCCCTTAAGGAAGGAGTGTGAATTGTAGCCGTGTTCAGGTTACTGAAACTTCAATTATAAGAAGTGATTACTTAAAGCAAAATTAGGATCTCTTAGAAATAAATAAACACTTCTGTCCTTGATAGAAAGCTGTTTTATGTTTATAAACCCTCCATACAGTATATATATAAAAACTACTTTCAGAGAGACAATAGGAGAGGTCCTCTTGAATATGTGTGTGCAAAGAGAGCAGCTAACTGAATTTTCTCACAAAAGCATTAGCATAATACTCATCAGAAAAGGGCAAAGCAGAAACAACTAAGCGAAAAAGAGAACGAATGAGAAACTCAGTGACCCAAACATGACTGAGCTTAGACTGTCAGCATGTGTCATCTGTGCCGGGCTCATTCTGTGTGACGGCTACAGCATAACTGGGGAGTAGATGTAAACAAAGGTGCTCATCAGCAATAACCATTTAGCATGTACTTTCCACCATTATCATTATTCATCTCTCAGGCATAACGTTCATGTGTGGGAGATTTCAGAAGTGATTATCGTGACAGAGTTTGTGCAGTCATTGGTAGACTATTAGTCTTGCGCTCAAACCGTGTCCAGCGCTGGTTTGGCATCGAATCTGCAATAGCGTTTGTTTTTCTGCAACATGGGAACCGTCAGACCAGAGAGAGGCTGCTGTTAGGTTTATAAGGTTCTTTCATTCAAGCGGCTTGAGTGCAAAGCTCATTCCTCTTTTCCCACAGTTGGCCCATCTCTATCTATCTCTTCCAGAGCCGCTGTATCCCTCGTTCCCTCCTCTCCCTCTTTTTTTTTGTGCACTCTGTTCGTTATCTAACCAAACCCAACGGATTCTTCTCAGTACTGCTAAGAGAAAATCAGTTTGCTTTTTTCCTTCTCCTCTTTTTCTTGTCTAGGTCCCCACTGCCTCGCTCTGCTGCTCACCAGTTCTCCCCCCTCCCTTCCTCCCTCCGCCTCTCTCTGCTTTTGCTGGCTCTGCTTTCATTCTAACCTCCCCCTCCTTTTCCCTCAAGGGAATAAAGGTCATTGCGCAAATGATTACTCAGACCTCGGTAGCCATGGAAACGCGGTCATGTGACAGGGACAGGCATGCATCGAGCACAACAAAGGAGCCGATTAGTAAGCCAGCGATGGAAAGCTAGCGCCCGCCTTTGTGTGCCTGCGTTCTCTGTATTTCGCTCTATCTCTCCCTTTCTCTCCCTATGTGTTCAACTAGCTGGGGGAGGGAGGGAAGGAGAGCGCAAAAGAAAGCCTAGCATGCTGCTTCTACCAGCGTTTCGCTTTGTTTAAACTAGCAGTTTGTCTTTGGATTGTTCATTAGAGATTAACGCTGACATTTCTGCGCATTTCCACGAGTTTAACGTATCGGTTAGACAAAAGAAGTGTGTCCTAAATTTTAGACATTAATTGAAAAGGCCGCTTCATTGTTAATTAATTGTAGAAGGTGACGTCAGGGATACACTGATGGTAAAACTAGTTTTAAACAAAGTCCCTTTCAAGAAAAGTCAATTGACTAGGCGGCCATATTTGCAAAGCCTCCGGGCAGCTCTTTTGGGTGAGCAAGACCAACTCCTATCTATTTGAATGGGGAAATAGCAGCTGGCCAAACTCACATTTAAATAACATATTTATGGGATAGTTGATGTCAAATTTTTTTGCAGATTTGACATTTTGTTTCTTATTTTTAGTACACTCAAGATGCTCTCAAGCAGATATTTCAGGTCGGTCCCGCCAATGCACATGTGCAGTCCTAAGCACGAGTCTCAGGTTTCTGTTAATTAATGCCTCCAATGGTAGCTGCAGTGACGCACTTACTATACCAATTGGTGATTGACTCTTTTAGTTATAAGGTGGGACTTGCATCACCAGAGCTGCCTTGGAGCCACCATATTGTGCGTTGCAGTTTCTCCCATTCTTAGCAAGTTGATATAGACATACTTAATTTTCATAATGATCATCCTAGCTGTAAAGTCTGCAATTATGTAGCAAAATAATTTAGAAGTTTCAAATGGGTTTAAAGATACATTGGATATAAAACAGTTTGTTTACATGATGTAAAATGATGTCAAATGAATCCATATTGTACTTGAAGTGTATTTTGTCAAAGGTTAACAAAATATGTTATTTATTCTCCATAAGGTAGTAGCTGAAAATATTGTATTGTAATATGTAATATTTTTTCCTGATATAAGGATCTTTAGAGTAAATTCCACTATTGCTGGTCATAGTTACTCATAAAATGCATAGGAAGTTAATCTACTTGTTCTCTCTGCAAACAGCATGCAGGGTGCCTTCCCTCAGAGAGGAACGTCACATTTTTGGTATATTTTCTCATTGTCAGCGGTGGCTTTGTTTAAATGAAACTGTCAAGGCTTTGAAACTCACACCAGCTTATCTAATATGAGTTACCTGCAGTTAATGAACTCGAGCCAATGGAAACCAATTAAACATATTTGAAAATTATTAGGAGTCCATGGAAGTCCTGTAAGCCTGTAAAAAGTATGAAGCAGCCTTTAAAAGTGCACTTACAATTAACTCTACAAAGTAATCTCACCAATTTCATGCCATCTTCCTCTAATTTAAAAAAGTCAAATTTTTCATGAATGTCTCTCAATTTAATGTTTTTACTAGCCAGATGCAATGTTAGATTTTTGATGTCCTAGCTTTTCATATATCCTGTTCCAGTTTCAACTCAGGCTCATTGAAAAAAAACACACCTGTGGTGACATGTTTGACATTTCGTTGCTTATTGCAGGTTTTGTGACACTTTTTAAAGTGAATTGCCCAGTGAGTGGCACTAAAAGCATGCTCATGCTCATAACAGATTAACATAAAACTGGCAACTTTATTGCAATTTCAATATGTTGGTTGTTTGCTGTACGTTTGCGGCAGATGAAATGAAATGTCCGGTGAGTGGTGCTAAAAAGTTAATGCTCTATCGCGTTTGAAAATAACGTACTACACTAAACCTAACCGATAGTGTTAACAAAAGCAAACGTGAGATAAAAACATAATTGCATGCAATAATGCCATTATAGCTTGCTTCTACAAATCTTTGCTTTTTTATTGTCAGATAAAATTTATTGTCAAAATAAAATGGTTTACAAATCATGCACTATGGTAAAAGCATTTTGAGGTCATAACATAGTACTGTGCTAGGAACCTTGCAAGAATAAGTCTTAATTAATTGATGATCTATATATAGGGTTGCACCAGCCTTCGAAAGTTCTTATTTAAATTAGAACGTTAAGTCCACACTAGACGCTTAGTAACTACTAGCTAGTTTTTAACTAAATCTATATATTATTCGGTTGTTCCACCAGTTGTTCGTAAGGCAGGATGTACCTAGTAGTTCGTAAGCGCTTCGTAAAGTAATGCATAATCACATAATATGATGTTTACCCTAAATGATCAAATAGAAGCCTTCAAATATGCGAACAGAACTTGTTTAAATGCTGTGAATTTCAATTTATCCTTCATTCTAACTTCTTTTGCCTCACACAACTAACTAAAAATAAGTTTTTATTAAAAACTGTTCTACTTAATCATGAATGACATTAGCCTATAGGTAAGCTATTTTTATATGTAAATAACATTCAGAAACTGTAATTGAAATGACTAAGGATCAATAAATACTGAAAGAAAAAAAACATAAGAAATGCCATTTATTTATTATAGCTGATTTCATTTGACATGCGCAACACGGACCGAAGCACACAGAGGTGTGCTGTAGATAGGGTGTTGAAGAAGCGCTAAAAAAAGAAACAAAGTGCGTTTATTCACATATTGTTCTCTCTCTTAATATGTAGGCGAGTGTAAATGTCAGCAACATTGAAGGTTGTCGGGTAAAAGAAGA
Organism: Sinocyclocheilus anophthalmus; assembly: GCA_018155175.1. NCBI lineage: Eukaryota > Metazoa > Chordata > Actinopteri > Cypriniformes > Cyprinidae > Sinocyclocheilus > Sinocyclocheilus anophthalmus. The sequence continues at coordinate 29,616 of JADLZN010007944.1, forward strand.
GCATATTGATGCAGTTCACTCAGTCTGCTTTTTTTTCCCAACCGTTACTCCTGACCGGACACTTCCGTAAATATATAGTTTATATGTAGAGTTATGGTTCAACGAAGTGTAATGTTGCAACGAAAAAATATTTTGTTGTGCATAAGTTGTAATTTAGAGCCCATTTACGTCAAAACTAAGTTAAGTTGTAACTTACGTACAGTTTGTGCAACCAGCCCCAGCCCCTGTAAACATAATTTGTGTAAAAAGGATTAACTGTTGTTGTTTTACTGCCACGAGTGTTAATTTAAGTCAGTGAGTTAAACTACAGAAAAAACTACAGTGAGTTATATGTATAGGTACGTTTTTTGTAGTTAAAAATGTAGGTAGGAAAATTTTCAAATGAACCTGTGTTGTTCAGTTTATGTTATGCATCTTAAACTTGTAAATTATCCTTGGATAAAGAGAATTTCTCTTAATTATGTGGTTTTAGATTTTGGCAGGACAGAAGAGTGGTATCCTGAACATTTCATCTTAGCACTGTTTGTGCACTCTGTGAATATACATGTGGGCAAGCATGTGCGTGTGACTGTGTCTGCGTGTTTCAGGGGATGGTGTATCAGATTGCCTTTGAAGCAACAAAAAACATGAGTTGAGTCTGGGCACACACTCTGTTATGACTGCACAGCTGTTTCCAAAGCTCAGCAGCAGACAGAGAGGCCTGTGGGTTAGTCCAGGGGCCTGTGGGTGGGGGCTGATGGGTACGGCTGCAGCCAACGGGCCCTCATGTTTGGCCTTCTCGGTTATTAAGTGCTTTGGCGGAGCTGGAACCAGACTGTCCAAAGCCGAAGGGCTAGATGGACAATAAATGTGGAGTGTTTGAATTTGTCCATTAGAAAGTATAATAGATTTGAGGCTGCAGGTGAACTGTTTAATAGATAAAGATGGTAAGCTAACATGGTAATTGTCAACAAAGAGACTGTGTGTGTGAGTGTGCATAAGAGAGATCATTTAAATTCAAATCATTTCATAATTTAAAAAAAAATAAAGATATTTTAGTACGACTCAAAAGAGTAATATGTGTAATGTTAACATATAAAAGAATAGTTTGAACACAGCTGTTGTAATCACAGGCACGATCTATATAATAATAGCCATGATGATAGCTTAATAAGCACACCAGTAATTCAGTGTATTGTTTCTTTCTATTCTAATTTTGTGTTTGACTTAAACAGTTTCTAAAATATTTTTCTGAGACTGATGAAAATGTCTTCCATGGTAATTTCCATGTTACTTGCTTTTGCAACTCAATTACAAAAGTCTGTTTTCCCCCCAGCTATACAATAAAAAGGAGGTGGTAAATGGATTGTTTCAAAGACAGATATTTAAACATTTGGATATCTGAATGTATTGGCAGCATCTAAAATGTTAAATTATTTCCATATGCACAGTACTGTTTAAATGTTTGAAGTCTCTTATGCTCACCAAGACTGCATTTGTATGATCAAAAATACAGCAATATTGTGAAATATTATTACAATTTAAAATAACTATTTCCTATTTGAATATGTTTTAAAGTGTAATTTATTTCTGTGATGGCAAAGCTGAATTTTCAGCAGCCGTTACTCCAGTCTTCAGTGACACATGATCTTTCAGAAATCATTAATAGTCTGATTTGGGCTAGAAACCTTTTCCTGTTATGGATGTTGAAAACCATAGTGCTGCTTAATATCTGATGAATAGAAAGTTCAAAAGAACAGCGTTATTGAATAGTAATCATTTTGTAACTATGTAACAGTCTTTACTGTACATTTTAATCAATTTAATGCGTACTTGAATAAAAATGTCTTGAACAAAAATCTTACTGACCCCAAACTGTTGAACAGTAGTGTATATATAATGTTTATTTGTAATGTTATATCTCACGATATTTAATAATGTACTCCTGTGGCTCAGGTAGAGCACTGCGTTCCAGCACAAAAGGCCATGGGTTCGATTCCCAGGGAACACACATACTGGTAAAAAATGTATAGCCTGAATGCACTGTAAGTCGCTTTGGATAAAAGCGTTTACTAAATGCATAAATAATTATATTTGTGATTCTTATATTTTTTTTTATAATTGTAATATGATTTGTAATGTATTTGTCTAGATATTTTTTACTCTAAACTGCCATTTTTAAGATCTGATTCAGGTGCCTGGATTGCAGTGCTGTCCCAGTGAAGTTTGCCAGATTATGGTAGCCTGCTACATCATCTGCAACCAAGCACTCAAAACTGATATGCAAGATTTTAAATTGTACAGTACGATTTGCATTCAGCACTACTATTTTGGTTTGTGCCGTTGCCTTATTTGCATAATTTCCTGCTAAAACAACACCGACATTGCACGCAAATAAATTGCACAATTCATTCTTAGTAAACTGCCCCTACAGTGTTTCCAAACTGATTTGACAAAATACAGCACACTGTAGTGGCCTCTGTGAATCAAAACACAATGAAACGCTGAAGCCCTTCTGTGTACCTGTTTGTGCCATGAGGGAAAGAGAACAACCAAAACACAGACAGACAGACAGAAAGAGGTGATTTGGTGTCCCTGGTGAATTCCCTGATTGAGAATTCCCTGAGTGCTGTAGTGACCAGTCTGAGACTGGGGTCCTTTAGGGAGATGGGTAGGGTCGAGGCTCAGCTGGGATACACTCCATGTAAAAGCCAATTTACAAATGAAGTGACTGTAATGGGGTACAACAGTGCAGGCGAACTCAATTTTGGCTGTAGAGTTTGGACCCCGTTTTTGGTTTGAGACGGGAGTGAGAGAATATCAGAATGAGTCAGCAGTGAAAGGGTAATCTAAGTTTGATGGGATAATGGGTAATTGACATTGAGGGCAGGGGTGGAGCCAGATGAGGCTTGGCGTCCTGTCACCTCTCACTCAGCTGCTGGTTGGTGGGACACTTGGGGAGGTCATGATACACTCAGTTCCATTTTGAAATATACTGTAGAATACAAGCATAAATCTTAGAGGCCTTTTGTGGCAATTCATTAATAACATTTTAAAAATAGTAATAGTTGTGTAGTAAGTGTAATATGACACAACCGTAAATAGTTTAATAATTATTGTTGCTTAAAGGGATAGTTTATCCAAAAATGAAATGTCATAAATGTTTCACCCTCATGTCGTTCCAAACCTGCGTGACTTTCTTTCATCTGGGAAATATAAAAGGTCTTTTGAGAAATGTCTCAGTGGTTTTAGTCACCAAAATGGTTTTGTTATCAACATTCTTAAAAATATTTGCTTTTTTGTTCCACAGAAGAAAGACATTTTTCATTTTTGTGAAAAATAAAAAATAAAAAATAAATATTCTGGGGGGAAACTATCCATTCCATAGTTCTGTTAATGTTTCTTTTGATTTGTGTTCAGTAAGCAGGTCAGATTAAGTGATTCAAACATTTTATTTTAATTCACTAAAAAGTCCCACCAGTGAATATCATCTCCTCATAATGTACAGTATTTTGTGGCATCTTTTTTAGATCTCTTGAAAAAGAGTTAAGAACTTCTGAAAACCATATATGTGTTTGTCAGTTTTTGGTGTACAGTGTGTGTGATGTGCTTGTATGATGCCTGCCAAAGTGGTCAGTCAGCACTGAGAGGTGTGTGTGTGCTCGCACAGTAGGCTGTGGAGTGTGGGCTTATTTTGCGAGCGGTTCAGAAGGTGATGGGGGCAAAGGGTTCAGTTCAGTTGGCAAAAATGTTCCATTATGTTCCAATTACTGTTGCAGCCGGTGCGGCAGCCTCAGACTCCGTCCAGGCGATGGAGAGAAAACGGGGTGGGCTGGGGGAGACGTTGTGATGCAAGGAGAGAGTATTCGTCCTCTCTTATGTCTCATGGGAGCTCTGTCTCTGAGCAGGACACATAGGGGTCGTCCTGTCCTGCAGAAACGGCTGCAGCGCTCAGCATTGGTCTGTGTGAGGACAGATAAAGAAAGAGTGAGGAAGTGGTAGTCAGAGTCACTTATTGTTCCAGAAAGAATCAATAACATGCATTTCCAACCTCAAGTTTGTGTTTCATGTACAGTGGATGTTATGAAGGACTCTTTAAAAACCACTAGAACATTTTGGGATACTCTGATACCTTTTAAAGTAAACAAGGGTGTGTTTGTGTCACACACACCTGTGGAGGACAAAAATGAGTTCATACAAGTTTGAGCGAGTGAGGGATTGTGGGAGAATCTGATGAGAAGTGAGGGACTGCTTGAGTTGCAGACGCTGGCTGTCATTTCTGCCTGTTTGCGTCACATGACTAGACTGCTCATTAAGACCCGAAATAGATGGATTTGGTCTCAAGGGCTATATTTAGCCCAGTTTAAATGCTGACAAGCAGTGGCAGGTCCTGCATTTAACTTTTGGACCTTTCTCTCTCTCTCCATACAATTTACCAAAGCCTGAATTGGACAAAATTAAATGTGGATGGAAAAATGAAAGTTTGGTCCAGGTTTAAAACATTCGCTTAAGTTGTCCATGTTGTAACTCATTTTAAAAGGTCAATAAAACTAGCTAAGAAAATATCACAGAGTGGGATTTTATAGCATTGTCCAGTTAAGGCAGTGGAAAGATCAAAGAGTGTGAGCAACGGGAGGGGAATAGAGTGAGAGAGAAAGATTAAAACAAAAGAGAAAAAAGGGAAAAAGAAGGGAGTTAAAAAGTGGGAAAATATTGGGTCCTGAAAAGTCCACCCACAGCTGCCTCCTCTTTTTTTTAAAGCAAAAAAAAAAACTTAATTCTGCTTTTCAGCCTATGTGTGTGTGTGTGTGGCTCTGTCGGCTTTGTCCCTCAAAGAGCTTTTTTTCTTCCTTTGCTTTTTTTCCCCCCTCTCTCTTTTTTTCCTGGAGAGAGAGGCTGGCGCCAGCAGTCTGGAACAGGGCTGACAGGATTTGAATTATAGAAGCTGAACAGGAGGGGCGGTGGATGGAAGAGAGAGAACGAGCAAGACATAGGGAGAGAGGAATGGGAAGAGGGGGAGGGGCGCGCGGGGCGAGGCGTGAGGGAGCAGGCAAGCGGGGGGAAAGAGAGAGATTCGGTTGGTGTGTGTATGTGTGTGGGTGATTGAGTGTAGTAGAAAACGGTTTCTATCTGTTGCGGGTGCGGGGGCGTGAATGTGTCTTGGTTTTTGTTTTTTTTGTTTTGTTATCTTCAAAACGGGACAGGACACAGGCGGAGGTGTCGGGTGTATGCTAAGCTAGCTATCTCGGTTTATGGCCGGCATAAAACATTTATAATAGAAACGTAGCAGGCGATTGTAGTTTTAATCGCTGATGATGTGGAAACAATAGCATTATGCTTAATGTTATCGAGAGTAAGTCCCCCCCCCCCCCCCCCGGTTTTAATTTCAGTTTATTTTAGACAGAGATTTATTACTTTTTTTTTATGCAGCTTTATGTTGAAAACACAGCAAACAGCTTTCATCTAGTTCCTTTTAAAGGGACAGTTCACCTAAACATTTTAATTATGTAATCATTTACTCACCATCATGTTGCATTAAACCTGTTTGACTTATTAAAATTAAATTAAATTAAAATTAAAATTAAAATTTGCAGACGCTTTATCCAAAGGCCTCAGGCATTCCGGCTATACATTTTATCAGTTAGTGGTTCCCTGAATTTGAAACCACGACCTTGTTTTTCTCGGCTCTCGCAGTGCTTTACCACTGAACCACAGGAACATCATTATTTCATTTGCAGAACTCAAAAGAAGATATTTTGAAGAATGAACTGTTCATTTCTTTTTAATGCAGTCACATTTAATAGGGATGTGAATCATTCAAAATTATTTTGAAGGAATCACTCAAATGTAAAAATGAATAACTGAATTATTAAAAAGTTTAAACTGGATCAAATGCTCCATTCTAAAGATTATACCCAAAATGATTTGTCCGCAAATCAGCATCGCCACTTCACTCATGAATGCATCAAGCGTAGCTAGAGCAAGATTTTCACTGAATAATGACTGGTATTTCTGTCAGTTACTCAAAGTTATTGTACGGTTTCAAAGACATGAAATATAGGGCAAAGACTCATATGAACAACTTTCAAAGTGCTTTTGCATCTTTTCTGAAGCTTGATAGCTCCAGTCCCCCATTCGTCGTAGCTGCACTTTATGAGGGTATGTAAAAGACGACAGTATTCTCATTTTGGGTGAATTAATCCTTTAATATTTTCTAAGAAATTGTTTTAATTTGAGAAAAAACTGTGTTGTTATTGTTAACTAAAACTGCAAAATGTTTTCCATAATTAAAATTAATCTGAAATAAAAGATAACTTAAAACCTAAAATCTCCACTTTTAACTTAAACTTAAACCTAAAAACTAGAAAAAACTAAATGAAAATGAGAAATGTTGCCTTGGCAACTAACTGAAACAGTAGTGAACTATTAGACTACTAAAACTGAAATAAAAATAAGTTAATGCTATGTAAAAAAAATAAAATTAATTACTAAAATTGAAATGAAAATATACAAAAAGCTGGTAACGCTTTAGATTAGGGAGCACTATTCACTATTAACTAGTTGCTTATTACCATGCATATTACTAGCATATTTGCTGTTTATTAGTACTAACACATATTAATACCTTATTCTGCATGACCATATTTTAGATTCCTTAACCCTACCCAAAACCTAAACATAACTACTACAACAACTACCTTACTTACTATCAATGAGCAGTAATTAGGAGTTTATTGAGGGAAAACTCTTCGTTAAGAGTGAAGTGTATTCCTAATATAACGTTGTACAAAGAAGTTGATTCAAAATATTTATAAACAAGATAATAGAACAAAAATAATACAAAGTAGCAAAGCGTCTAATCTTCGCAACCAAAAACAGATAGCGCATTTACTGATATCTACAAACCCAATTCCAAAGAAGTTGGGACATTGTACAAATTGTGAGTAAAAAGGAATGGAATAATTTACAAATATCATAAACATATATTTTATTCGCAATAGAATATAGATAACATATCAAAATGTCTCACTTTCAACATTTGATATGTCATGCCAAATATTGGCTCATTTTGGATTTCATGAGAGCTACACATTCCAAAAAGTTGGGACAGGTAGCAATAAGAAAAAAAAGTTAAATGTACATATAAGGAACAGATGGAGGACCCATTTGCAACTTATTAGGTCAATTGGCAACATGATTGGGTATAAAACGAGCCTCTCAGAGTGGCAGTGTCTCTCAGAAGTAAAGATGGGCAGAGGATCACCAATTCCCCAATGCTGCGGCGAAAAATAGTGGAGCAATATCAGAAAGGAGTTTCTCAGAGGAAAAACTGCAAAGAGTTTGAAGTCATCATCCTCATCTACAGTGCATAATATCATCCAAAGATTCAGAGAATCTGGAACAATCTCTGTGCGTAAGGGTCAAGGCCGGAAAACCATACTGGATGCCCATGGTCTTCGGGCCCTTAGACGGCACTGCAACACATACAGGAATGCTACTGTAATGGAAAACACAACATGGGCTCAGGAATACTTCCAAAAAACATTGTCGGTGAACACAATCCACCGTGCCATTCGCCTTTGCCGGCTAAAACTCTATAGGTCAATTAAGAAGCCATATCTAAACATGATCCATAAGTGCAGGTGTTTTCTCTGGGCCAAGGCTCGTTTAAAATGGACTGTGGCAAAGTGGAAAACTGTTCTGTGGTCAGACGAATCAAAATTTGAAGTTCTTTTTGGAAAACTGGGACGCCATGTCATCCGGACTAAAGAGGACAAGGACAACCCAAGTTGTTATCAGCGCTCAGTTCAGAAGCCTGAATCTCTGATGGTATGGGGTTGCATGAATGCGTGTGGCATGGGAAGCTTACACATCTGGAAAGGCACCATAAATTCTGAAAGGTATATCCAAGTTCTAGAAAAACATATGCTCCCATCCAGACGTCGTCTCTTCAGGGAAGACCTTGCATTTTCCAACACGACTATGCCAGACCACATACTGCATCAATTACAACATCATGGCTGCGTAGAAGAAGGATCCGGGTACTGAAATGGCCAGCCTGCAGTCCAGATCTTTCACCCATAGAAAACATTTGGCGCATCATAAAGAGGAAGATGCGACAAAGAAGACCTAAGACAGTTGAGCAACTAGAAGCCTGTATTAGACAAGAATAGGACAACATTCCTATTCCTAAACTTGAGCAACTTGTCTCCTCAGTCCCCAGACGTTTGCAGACTGTTATAAAAAGAAGAGGGGATGCCACACAGTGGTAAACATGGCCTTGTCCCAACTTTTTTGAGATGTGTTGAAATTTAAAATCAACTTATTTTTCCCTTAAAATTATAAATTTTCTCAGTTTAAACATTTGATATGTCATCTATGTTGTATTCTGAATAAAATATTGAAATTTGAAACTTCCACATCATTGCATTCTGTTTTAATTCACAATTTGTACAGTGTCCCAACTTTTTTGGAATCGGGTTTGTATATCCACCATATATCAAACCTTCCTCCTTGTTCGCCCTGTCAATACATCCCTCTCTGGCTGTTCGTTCCTCTCCACCCTAAAATTGTTTCAGGCTGCGGAAGGCATTCCAGAATCCAGACCCAAGCATCTGCTTTCCCCCCGTTCATTTCATCACCCACAGTGCGCCGATGGCCTGATGGAGCAAACATGAACACAGTGAACTCTCACTGCACAGCAGAGTCACATCGCTTTAAACCTCCTGCTTCTCACTCCTCTCTACTCACTGCGCTAGAAACGAACATGCAATCTAGTTCAGAGAGGCTTTTGTGTGGGAAACATAAACAGAATCTAAACAGAGTGCTGTGTGCTTGTATGGATGTGTATGCGAGAGACGGAGAATTGCGAGGGAGGGAAATGGAGTGAGGGAGAACAGCCTGTTCTGGAGAAGGAAAGGCTGTTTTTCAGTGTGAAACACCCCGGACCAGAAGTGGTTCCAAATGTTGGGCTCAGACTGAATTCAACCAGATGAAAACAGAAAGATAGCAAAGAGAATAAGAACAAAAAGGCACACGCAGAGAAATGGACATAATAAAAGTGGGCTGATAGTACCAAAGCACACACTCTCTGTTTGTTAGTTTGAGTTTTACCTCTTTGCTCTTGTTTATTCTCTTTTATGTGCCATAAATACATGTATTTGCAGCCCGTATTGTGCTCCTCTTTTTATTGCCTCTCATGTGTGGTGTGTGGCTGTATGACAGATATATTGAAATAGAGGGAAATGGACTGAGAAAAAGAGAAGTAAAGGGCCTCCAGGATGAAAAATGGAGAAGGAAAATAAAGAAAGGGAGAGAAGAAGAAAAAGAGAGTGAATAGATGAAAAGAATTTAAAAAAGCGTAACGAGAGAAATTTTTATAGAACGGCTGGTGTGTCTCATCTTGGCTGTTTCGGTCTAATGAGACAATAAGTGGTCACCTGAGACACTGCTGTCCAGACCAAGGGTAGAGGTCAAAGTATCACCATTATTGGTGTGAAACAAGGTCAATTCTGGATTCTCACAGATTTGCTTGTGCTCAGATCAATATGAAGCTAAATTCAAGGTTAAAAAAAGCTTAAGTTAAGTCCTCCTTTTGCGATTCAGGTTCTTAATAGAAGTTATTTAGTTTTGTCATGTAGCTAATTGGGTCGATCTGGTGATTTTAACCTGGTCATTATACGTTAAGGAGAGCAAGCTGCAAGCAGTTTAAAGTTCACATGAAGAGCAGATTTATTGGACAAACAAAAAGACCTAAAACTAGCTACTTCGCACAGCTTCTCCTGACTAAAATGATTTGCCAGAACTAAATCTGCTTTAAATCTGCCAGGCACACCAACACTTTACTCAGTGCCAACAATTTGAAACTAATGCAGAGAAACTCTCAAAATTGAAATGTTCTGTAATCACTCTATTCCAACTCCACTCCACAGTTTTCCATTTCCACTTCCCACACCCCACACACTTTTGAGTCACTCCAAATATGTCAATTAATGACCAGTCATTTTTAAAAGCAGACCCACATATAGATAATACCAATATATTTTTTAAATAGTTTTCCTGTACACATTGTTCAGTTTGATAAGTTTATATTTTACAGTTCATGTGGACAGTGATATCAAGACAGTTTCAAAATGTTATTAAAAATTGCTAAAACATTAAAATAAAATATGAATACATAAGTAGTAAGTAATAAATAAGTAATTCTGTCTTCATTAGTACAGTGTGTGTTCTTTTCTAAACATTTAAATTCTAAAAAAGGGGGTAAATACTTATCTATGAGGACAGTAAAATAATATTGATTTTGTCAAATGCTCATGTAGTGAAAGGTTAGATTAGACCTCTTAAGATTGTAGATCACTTAAAATCTTAAGAGATGCTTCAGGTAACTCATTTCAGTCATAGAGGTTCAGCTGACAAAACAGGTTGGGAATCCCTGCTATACAGTATACGGTGCTGTATATTATTTGCACTTGTATTTTCTGTTTATTTGTACTTAGTGTTTGATGTATTGCAGAATGTCTGAAGTCTGTGTCTGCTGCCACTTTCAGCTAAAAATTGCTTGTGACATATCATACTGTGTTTCTATTTGATATTGTTTTATACTTGACTATAAAGAGAACGATGACAAATCTGACTCGCATGACCAAAACTGCATCTACTCAAGGACAGCACATTATTTGTAAGAGAGAACATTTTGAGAAAATGGTTTTAGTATCATTATCAATGTTGAAAACAGTTGATACATTAACTGTGGTGACTGTGATAAAAAGGATTATTTTCACTACACTACAGCTTTTACAACACTGAATAAATTTGAGAAAATCACCACAAAGAAAGAATTTACATTTCCAAAATAGATGTCCTCTTGATATCATTGAGGACATGACTGATTGGATGAAAGCAGGATTTCCCTTCTTTAGAATTCGCTCTGCTGTCTGTGGGGTTAAAAGTTCCTCATATTGCGAATCTGAATCAAAAGGGCTACCCATAACCCCCTGCTGCCACTAACAATCCCCCACAAGCACACACAGTTGGAGTGTGAGGATAAAAACACAACACGGTCCAACACATATACACTCCGGAGATCCAGATACTCTAATCTGCAACCACAATCCTTTTGTAATGCCATATTCCAAAAACTTGGGCTTTTTGTTTATCTAGGATGATGTTAAAAAACACTTACGTAACATATTTCAAGGGCACACCACACCCAGCCGATACAGGATATTAACCAACAGCCATTAAAAATTGCACATTAGTAATGAACCTAAATACACTTTCAGTATCTTTAACGCATTTTGATGATGTCTACACTACCGCATTGGTCATTTTATTTCAGCAAGGATGCATTGATTAAAGGTGTCAGTAAAGACTTTTACATAGTTACAAAAGATTTAATTTGAAAATAAATGCTATTCTGTTGAACTTTCTATTCATCAAAGAATGCTGAGAAAATGTATCACCATTTCCACAATAAATAAATAAATAAATAATAAGCAGCACAACTGTGTTCAGGATTTATAGTAAGAAGAAATTATTCTTTAGGACCAAATCAGCATATTAGAATGATTTCTGAAGATCATGTTATACTGAAGACTGGAGTAATGGCTGCTGAAAATTCAGCCTTGACATCATGAGTAAATTATATTTTAAATTGTAATATTTTACAATATTTACTGTAGTTTTGATCAAATAAATGCTGCTTTAGTGAGCATAAGAGACTTCTTTAAAAAAAAACTTACCAGCCTCAAACGTTTGAACAGTAACGTATATCACACAGCAGTTTATGCTCATTGACACAATTAAACAAGATGCAATGCCCATAATTCTCTAGCACATCGGATGAAAAGGTGTGGGGCAGGTGATAGGCCTCTTCTGGGTCCATCGTCGGTCCTCATTAATGACTGACTATGCTGGCCTCCAGGCTTGAGTCTTTTAATTGCTTCTGGTGCATCAGAGTGGGGTTTGGAGGAGAAAAGGCAGGTCAAACAAAGTTTACTGCAACCAGTAAACGGTCTCACCAAGGGCATAGCCACCATCCTGTAATGACTGTACTGAATGGGTCAGAGGAGAATGAGAAGAAGCTTAAAGGACACTGTGCCGAGTCAGTGACACAACAGACATTGATAGGACAATCAGACATCTAGAAGGCGATAGTGAAACTGAGTATATGTTTGGGTTTCACCAGAAGTGCACCATGTCTTTTATATACATTGAATTTATACTTTTTTTGAATTTCAGTTATTACAAAGATAGTGATTTTGTTATTTCAACTAATATTTTGTTTTAAGAATTAAAGATGATTTTTTAACTTAATGTTGTTTTGTTGTCATAACTTTTGATTAAACATTGTTTCAATTAATTCAAGCAATCAAGAGGATTAAGTAAACTTTCAAATTTAAGTTCACTCAACTACATATAGTTTGTTATAACAATTACCTAAAAATTTTACATGGTTGCCTTACAATTATGAGTTAAATAAACTTCAACATAAGTTAACATGACAAAAGCTTTTTGTTAAAGGGGTCATATGATGCGATTTCAATTTTTCCTTTCTCTTTGAAGTGTTTACAAGCTCTTGGTGCATAAAGAAGATCTGTAAAGTTGCAAAGACACCACTAGCGGATGGATCGTCGCATGTGGTTGCCGCAAGCCCGCCGGCCGCGCCGTTCTCAAGCCCACCGGCCTCCGCTCACTCTAGGCCGCCGCCGCTCACTCTAGCCCACCATGCGTGACGCTGTGTTTCGTTGTGAAAGCTTATTCCAAAAGAGGACATGACTAGAAATCAGTGGTTAAGTTGTATTTACAACACTGTTTCAGAACAGTTCAACCCAAATATTCAGATGTGTGCAGCACATTTTATGGAGGACTGTTTCCTGAAACAGTAGCCTACAATGCCACCTGTTCTGACTCACAGCCTGTAAGTAAGTTTTTTTACATTTAAAGAATTTGCCACTGATGATTCAAACGCGAGTTTTGGGTAGTGTAGAGTAGGGCTTGTTGTTTGTCATTTCTCTGATCACAAATGCAGTCATGGTTTTATGTTTACATGGCGCGATGCAATGCATAAAAAAAACTGTATAGGTCATTATAATCCGTAATTATATCCCCACTGGATGCAACGACTGCCTCGTTGTAAGAACTCACCACTGGACTGTTAATTTACCTCCTGGTCAACAAGTGGCGCCTCGCTCCAGGTTCCTGCTGATTACTAACATTCATTAAGCCTGATGTGAGACACCTGTGTTTAGCCCTATATAAGTGGGTTAGGTCATGCTTTATTGTTCAGTCTTGAGCCTATGTTACCAGTTGCCTGCTGAAAGTTAAGTCTGTTTTGTTGAAGTTCTTTGACTCTAGTTTCTGCTTTGCTTTTCTCTGTTTTTGGAAGCTCTGCTTCTTTTGTTTTTGTTGCACTTTTCTTCAGTAAAGATTGCCTTTTGCTGGAGATCAATGACTCCCTGTTTTTTTGCTACCTCTGCTCTTGGATTCTTTAATTGGGGAATTAGCTCAATCAGTAAACTCAGTAACTTTGAACGTGAGACCTGGGTTTGATCCCCATCTAGAACAACCCTGTTACACTTGTTTATAATGGGTTTTCATGTTTTTGAATCGTCGCTCCGGCCGGACAGGGTGTCACAGTATGGTAGGGGCCTAACATTTCCGTCACACGCTTGAGGTATTCGGCCAATCATAACGCACTGGATAGCTGGCCAATCACAGCACACCTCGCTTTTCAGACCGATGAGCTTTGTAAAAATCGATGCGTTTCAGAAAGGCGGGACATAGAGGAGAAACGATAATGTACAGTATGTGGAAAATAATGTTTTTTTAAGCTTAAACCGCATAAACACATTTCATTATACCAACACCAAAATAATTTTTGTTAGCAAACATCATATGACCCTTTAATCTACAGGTGCGTATGGTCATGAAAAACCTGGAAAAGTCATGGAATTTTAAAACCTGGAAAAGTAATTTCCAGACCTGGAAAAGTTTTGGAAAAATAAATAAACCCAGAAAGTTTTGGAAAAGTCATTGAAATCTATTTCACAAAACTCTGTATAATACAATTGTGTTTAATCAGGTCCTGAATTTCGGTGCGGGATTGCGCATAGGCTATATCGCATAGTTTTACTCATTCCCGCAGCTTTTGACTTTAAAAGAATGGATGTTCACACATTTATTCAATAGCCTATAGCATGTAGGTTTGATGAGTAAATAAGTCCAGTCCACACAGACTGATCAAATCAGTCATTTGAAAACAGCGTGAGTGATTCAGCTGTATGCGTCTTCTCTCTTTGATTTTCTCTTCAAACGGCTTCACATCGGCATGTCTTGTCTGCGCTACAAGAGCCGCTGCACGCTGCGATAAGACTTTCACTCGCATTTCGGGACAGAATTGTCACTTGCCTAATCGGCTCATTGTTGCATCGTCACAAAAATTTATTATTTATTTGCACGTCTTTTTAAACCATTCGGTACTCACGCGCTCCAGAGATGGTACGCAGTCACATCCAAAGTGCGCTCGTGCGTATATAAAGCCACCTTGCGAATACCAAATTGAGTTTGCTACCAAATAAGCTCAGCAGAACCCTGCATGGGCCTCAAACATATGCCCTAGTCCGGCCCTTATTCGACAGATTATCAGAATTACTGGCCGAGTCCGACTGGAGCCCGTGTCTTTTTTTCTCTTTCTCTCTTCCCCAATTACACAGCTGCGTTGCAGCCATTAAAATAGTTCAGTTTCGGTTTTAATGGCGAAGTGGTAGTATTTCGTTTCGTTCCTTTATGAAGTTAATTTAGAAATATGTTTGGAAAATGCTTTTGTTTGTTAAATTCAAGTTTTTGTTTTTTAAAGGAACGACAAGCGGCCCGCGGCAGACAGTGAATTGATCATAGCTTATGTTTGATCAATTTAGCCTTCTCAAGTCATCACCACTTACTTGACTAAAATAAAATCTATAGGCATATATAAAATGCTTAAAAAAAACAATGTTCGTTTAAATGGTTAACCTAGATAAATGTGTGCTATTAGGTGCGTATCCAATCGTTTGTGCAGAGAAGCTAAAGCGCGTTTTGCAAGACATGGAGTCGCCAGCGCGATCACTTGCATTTTTTTCTTATAACAGTGGATACAACCGTCATTTTTGCTCATAAAGGTAAGAGTAATAATCATTCTGGACTGTTAAGGGTCTACTTTTATTTGTGTGCACTCACAATATCAGCATACGTTGTGCTTTTTTAGAAAACAAACAGGATACGCTTTCTACTGTCTCTGTCTTTAGCAGGAGCGCTTCACAAAAATGAACCGAAACCCAGCGAATATTCTATTTCCCCTGAGGCATTCATCATGGTAATTACTTGCTGGCGTTTTGCAGCAAGCTTTGCGTGCGCTTTAACGTAGAACTCTTCCAACACTCGCTGCTGCTGGACACTAAACACTGTCCGAGCCACTCTTGACAGTCGCGGTAGCACGGTCTCCTGTTGTTTCCACCATCGCGGCAAATCTTTGTCATCACCATAATAATTGATGGAGAAAATTATTTTTAGCACCTAGAGATGACCACTAAAATATAAAAATGAGGAAGCAAGCCTGATGCCTGGCCCGTGTCTGAGCTATGACGTGAAAATTGTCCCGGAGCCATAAATAAGTTGGGGCCGTTGGGCTCGGGCTGAAATGCAGGGCTCTAAAGCACAGCTTGTTGCATTTAAGCAGCAAAAATACACACAAAATGACGCCAAAATGGCCATCCTGGCGACACAGTTAAATAAATGATAATATTCAGTGATGTGAAATGTGGAGTAAGGTCTGCCGCAGTTGCAGCTTGTACTTATTACTAAAACAAGAAAGCAAACAATAGCATTAATAGTGCGGTTAAACCCTCCAGTGTGGCTGAATTACAACAATTCTGCATATATGAGTGGACCAAAATTCCTCCATAGCGCTGTAACAGACTCATTGCAAGTATTCGCAAACGCTTGATTGCAGTTGTTGCTGATAAGGGTGGCCCAACCAGTTATTAGGTTTAGGGGGCAAACACTTCTTCACACAGGGCCATGTAGATTTGGATTTTGTTTTCCCTTAATAATAAAAACCTAATTTAAAAACTGCATGTTGTGTTTACATGTGTTATCTTTGACTAATATTTAAATTTGTTTGATGATCTGAAAAATCAAAGTGTGACAAACATGCAAAAAAATAAGAAATCAGGAAGGGGGCAAACACTTTTCACACCACTGTATAAAAGTGGGTACGGAAAGTATTCAGACCCCTTTAAATTTTTCACTCTTTGTGATATTGCAGCCATTTGCTAAAAATCATTTAAGTAAAAATTTTTATGTACTCATTAATGTACACACAGCACCCCATATTGACAGACAAACACAGAATTGTTGTTGGGGGGAAAAAACATTTGCAGATTTATTAAAAAAAAAAAAATGAAATATCACATGGTCCTAAGTATTCAGACCTTTGCTCGTATTTAGTAGACGCACCCTTTTGATCTAATACAGCCATGAGTCTTTTTGGGAAAGAGGCAACAAGTTTTTCACACCTGGATTTGGGATCCTCTGCCATTCCTCCTTGCAGTTCTGTCAGGTTGGATGGTAAACGTGGTGGACAGCCATTTTTAGGTCTCTCAGAGATGCTCAATTGGGTTTAAGTCATGGCTCTGGCTGGGCCATTCAAGAACAAAGAACAGTCACAGAGTTGTTGTGAGCCCTCACTTGTATTTGCTGTTTGCTTATGGTCATGTCTGGTTGGAAGTAAACCTTTCGCCCAGTCTGAGGTCCTGTATAAGTTAGCCAATCCTGGAAGAGTGGTTGATCGTCAGGCTTATACCACTACCTAGATGCGCCACACAGTATCCCGTTCACCCTACTCGACCCAGTTGCAACCCCACGTCCGTCCCTGCCCTGGTCAGATGAAAAATATCCACACACACCCAAGCAACTAGCCCAGGCTCTTATCCCACTCACCACAGCTTCACTGTTGGGGACCTGTATTGGACGGTGATGAGCGAGTGCTGGTTTTTCTCCAACCATACCGCACTTAGACTTAAGGCCAAAAAGTTCATCTTGGTTCATCAGCCAGAGAATCCTTGTTTCTCACCCTATTGGAGTCCTCATGCGGGTCTGCATGTGTCTTGCAATGAGGAGAGGCTTCTGTCGGGCCACTTTGCCATAAAGCCCTGACTGGTGGAGGTGCTGCAGTGATGGTTGACTTTCTACATCTTTCTCCCATCTCCCGACTGCGTCTCTGGAGCTCAGCAACAGTGATTTTTGGGTTCTTCTTTACCTCTCTCACAAATTCTCTTCTCCCCCGATAGCTCAGTTTTACCAGACGGCCAGCTCTAGGAAGGGTTATGGTCATCCCAAACGTCTTCCATTTAAGGACTATGGAGGCCACTGTGCTCTAGGAACCTTAAGTGCAGCAGAATTTTTTTTGTAACCTTGGCTATATCTGTGCCTTGCCACAATTCTGTCTTTGCAGTTCCTTTGACCTCATGATTCTCGTTTGTTCTGACATGCACTGTGAGCTGTAAGGTATTATATAGACAGGTGTGTGTCTTTCCTAATCAAGTCCAATCAGTATAAACAAACACAGCTGGACTCAAATGAAGGATAGAACCATCTCAAGGATGATCAGAAGATATGGACAGCACCTGAGTTAAATATATGAGTGTCACAGCAATATGAATACTTATGACCATGTGATATTTCAGTTTTTTTTCTTTTTTAATAAATCTGCAAAAATGGTCAACAATTCTGTGTTTTTCAGACAATATGGGGTGCTTGTGTGTACATTAATGAGGAAAAAAAAAAAATGAACTTGAAGATTTTCAGCAAATGGCTGCAATATAACAAAGAGTGAAAAAATTAAGGGGGTCTGAATACTTTCCGTACACTCTGTATAATATTATATATTAACTTATTCCTGTGAATTCACAGCCATTACTCAGTAATCGGTTGCATGATCCTTCAGAAACTGATAATATGCTGCTGCTCAAAAAGCATTTCTTATTTTTTATCAATGTTGAAAACAGCTGTGCTGCTTAATGTTTTTAAACTGTTAGGTTTTTTT
Organism: Sinocyclocheilus anophthalmus; assembly: GCA_018155175.1. Taxonomy (NCBI): domain Eukaryota; kingdom Metazoa; phylum Chordata; class Actinopteri; order Cypriniformes; family Cyprinidae; genus Sinocyclocheilus; species Sinocyclocheilus anophthalmus. The sequence continues at coordinate 47,680 of JADLZN010007944.1, forward strand.
TAGGATACTTGATGAATAGAAAATGCAAAGAATCGGCATGAACAGGATTTATTTAAAAACAGAAAATATTTTCTATATGTGTATACGTAGTAAAAAATATAAAAGAAATAAAACACGGACACAAAATGCAAGTAATGTGTGTGTTGTGTGTGTAGTGTGTGTGTGTGTTGTGTGTGTGTGTGTGGTGGGTGCTCTCTGTGCTGTGGGTGGAGTGGAGGCCAGGGGCTCTGGGAAAAGGAGGAAGTCATAGAGAGAGCAGAAGGAGAGAACATTCTTTCCCGCTGAAGTCACCCTGTCTGTGGCAATGGGAGAGCAATGCTGTCCACACGCACACACAGCTGTCTCTGTGTGTCAGTGTCGGAGCGAGTGGGTGGGAGTACACCACTGCAGGGGTTTTGGTTTGAGAGAGAACGAAAGAGAAAGAGAGTGGAAAGAGAAGGATGGATAGAGAGAGACACAAATAAGAGAGAAATCTGAGATAGTGGAAGAGAGAGAGAGGGGGTAAAACAAGTGCAGGTGATAAGACTGAAAATAGATAGAGGTGGACGAGAAAGAGAGCTACAGTAAGGCCGGACTAAAAGAGGAATAACGAGAGAGTTTTTACAACCAGAAAGAAAGTGGGATGAGGCATAAATGAGGGGGTAATAAATGGAAAGTTAGAATATGGTGGAGTCATGTGTTTTGATAAAGAACAGTTATATTCTTCACCCATACAATTAAAATTCTGCCATCATTTGCTCACCCTCATTTCGTTCCAAACGTGTGACTTTATTCTGTGGAACACAAAAGAAGATATTTTGAAGAATATTTCAGATAAGTGTTTGCCCATACAATAAACGTCTGCAGGGTCCAAAACAACATTGGACCCCAACTGACTTTCATTGTATGGACAAACACTGATCAGAAATATTCTTCAATATATTTTCTTTTATATTCCTCAGAAAACAGAAAGTCGTACAGGTTTGGAATGGCCTGAAGGTGAGTATTATGATGATTTTTCATTTTGTGTGAACTACTGCTTTAACGGTTCTGGAACGTACATCCTACCTCAAATGCAGACAGAACACTAATATACTGTAATAAAAATATTAAATAAGCATCAAACCCATTGTCATGACTATCAACACAGTTGCTAGATACAGTAAATGGGAACAGGTTTTTCCCCCCTAAAGAAATATATACAGTTTAGTTCGGTTTTAGTTTTATTCTGATTTGTCAATGTTCTGTTTAATCTGAAATTCTCTCATAAATTGACAACAGGCTTCTGTGTGCAGTAAATGCAGAAAGAACTGTTTTCCAAGTATTGTTTATTGTTTTTTCCACAAAATTACTTATAGAATCATTTACAGAGCCATTAAGGAATCAAAATCGCTGAATGTAATTGAAACCGGAAGCAGAATTGTTATATTCCTTTATAATTCCCATCTCCTGTGAGGAATGATGTATCTTTATGCTGGCACTGGGCTCTCAAACTAACTATTAGATCACAAAATCATCTGAAAACCATGAATGAAAAGTAACTTGATGCAGACTATATAGCTTTGGTGGGTCACTTATTCATTATCATGGATTTTATTATGACATGATTAACCAGATAAAATTCTATCAATATTTTGCTAAATTTGACCTCAAACCACAAAAAATATATATTTCTTGATCTAGGAAGAAACATACATGAACCTTGAGAAATGTGTAAATCCAGTGTCCTCCGCATTTTCTTTTGTTTCTGTAATTAAGAGGTGATCTTTCTGAAGCTCCATAATGCATTAAAGTCTTAGATGCCCCATAATGAGATGCTCAAGATTAAATATTTATGTTACTTTTCTCAATCTCACTGCTTCATATTTAGATTCAAAAGCCCTCCTCTATCTCCATACAGCAGGGAATTTCCAGCACATGAAATTTCTCGTTTCAGCTTCTGGCACGATACTGAAGATGTAGGCCCAGCCACAGAGAGCCGGTTCAGTGAAGCCTTCATATCTTTCACCTCTTCATCCTCAGTTCTCCTGGACTCCAAAAGTGTGTCCTGATCTTCCAAGTAGAAGATGTGGAGGTGAAATTAAGAAGTGAAATGAACAAAAAGAGCTGTTCTTCCAACCATATGAGCAAATTAAATGTTTGGGTGATAAGGCCTTCCAGTAAGCCTACTCCCTCCCTCTTCTTACTGTCCGCTGCCAGGACAGTCCCAGGGCCCTCAAACGTTAGGCCGCGGCAAGGCGCTCAAGCACTGTCTGTAATTGCTCGGTCTAGACACTGTCTGGTATGGGAAACAGACACGCACACTGAGCATAAGAGGAGGGAGGGGGATGGAGAAAGAATGCAATGGGATTAAAACGAGTTACAAACGGCCTGGATCCCTCCAGTGAAATAAAGGATGTCAGAGCCTGATTGCAGTGGGTGGATGATTTACAGTATGAGAGCTGCATTAGATGGAAGTGTTTCATTCAGCTTCAGTCCTCCTGTGGTCTATGGAGGTAATCAAATGAGTTCTCCTGGCTTTGGGAAAACCAGTGAAAACCAGCTTTGTTTTCACTCTGATAAAGTTGGTGTCTGCACATCTACAGCATTATTTTGTTAGCTCTTCCGTGTCTCTTTGCACTAGTCATAGTAAACCTCATCAATCAGCATATTGGACCTTTTTGAGTTTCAGCTCTTAAGCTTTATATAAGAACACCTTATCCACCTTATTTTGCAACATGGAAGTAAGCCTCATTTCTGTTTTATTGGTCTCTATAGGTAAATAACTAGAATAATAACAACCAGTGTTTATGATTATGATAATAACTGAAAATAATATGATAACAAATATCAGTTTGCAATATCAAGCAGTATAACAGACTGGTTTTGTACAGTAAAATAAAATAATGGGAATCAAACATCAAAAGCCGACTTACAAATGGTCAATATCAATTTAAGGCCAACAATTAAAAAATTAAAAAACAACTATATACTGTATATATATCAGACCAAATCAGCATATTAGAATGATTTCTGAAAGATCATGTGACACTGAAGACTGGAGTAATGGCTGCTGAAAATTCAGCTTTATCATCACTTATTCAATCGAAATTTTCGTTAAATAGTAAAATATTTCACAAAATTACTGCTTTTGCTATATTATGGATAAAATAAATGCAGGCTTGGTGAGCAGAAGAATTCTTTAAAAAAACTAAAACTGTTACTGTTCAAAAACTTTTGACTGGTAGTGTATATGTATCTTAATGTATTTCTAATAAAAAATTCATCACTGGTTTCAATTAATTTTTGATAAATACTAATAATAATTCCTTCAAAGGTGTTATTGTTCTCCTATATAAAGTATCCTGTTAACTGTTTTACAGAGTGAGAAAATACTACAAACGATTAAGTCTGAGTGAACGGTCGCAAACAAATTCAGACCATTTTGCTAATTAGTTTGACCAATTTTTTTAAAAGGAACGGAATTAAAAGAGATTCATTCACAGATTCATTCACAATACAAATGGCTAGTTTTGATTCTAAACATCAAAGAACATACCAGCGTGTTTTGTGTTGTGTGATGAATGGCGAGAAAATGAAGGTACCGTGAACAAAATTAGGGATGCACGATATATCGGCCACCATATCGGTATCGGCCGATAAATGCTCATTTTTTCTGTTATCGGTATCGGCCCGATAAGAAAATTTGGCCGATATCTTTAAGCCGATAAATAATGCATTATTTCCTTCAGAGACACTTCAGACGCGCGCTGTTCGTTTGCAGCCTTTTGTGCAATTGTACGTTGTAATATTGTGTTTATTTGATGTATATCTGATTTATCTCACATAGAATGCATTTGGTTAAGTTAAAAGAGCGCTTCAGTTTACCAGTGATAAACTCAAACAGCTGTGCACAACATTAATAACTATGATTGGTAATGTCGTGTATATAACATTCTAATGGGAACATTATTATAATAAAACGTTGTGAATTCTTTGGGTTTAGTTGCCGTGTTTCAGCGCGTTGTTATGGTAAGAGTGCATCCACAACAGGATCACACATTCTGACTATAGCACACAATAACTGCATCATTTTGTACATATATAAGTTGTAATATTATGTTTATGTTGTATTATTAATCTCAGGATGCATTTCCTTGTGTTAAATAAGCTGCCAGCAAAACGCTTCTGTTTACCATGTTCATTCAGCTCTTCATCTTCAGCACGCGCAGCTCAACGGCTGCTATTTGAAACAGTGGTATTAATTTAAAGATACTTCTTTTTCAAAATCATTGATACATTATAACAACAACCACTTGTATTTTTCTATTATTAGCTTCATCAGCAATATGGTTTAGTAATTAAAATAATTAAATTATTGTCCGTTCAGAGGCTATTCCGTTTTATTGATCTATGACGCATTCATTTTGATTCTTTACACGTAATGATGTCCAGTGACTTGTTTGCAATATTTATGCATTATTTTATTTATTTGAAAGACTTTTTTATGACTAAATTTGGTAAAGGGAAAGTAAAAATATTTTTAAAACGTAACCGTTCAAACTAGGCTGCTTATGTTAAAGTATTTGGGATGTGGCTTTTAATGATGAGAACTTTTTTGTAATCAGGCTCTCAAAAAGTATATAAAAATTTGGATATAGATTTATCGGCCAACATATCGGTTATCGGCTTTCAAAAATAAAGAATTATCGGTTATTGGTATCGGCCAAAATTTTCATACCGGTGCATCCCTAAAAAAGATAGTATGAGAGTGTGCAGGAGTCTTGTGGACAATGCATGCTGTGCTGTGCCGTGCCGTGCTGTGCTAAACTGTACTAACCTCTCAGTGGGTGGCTGCAGTGCTAGAGCTCAAACAGACTTGAAAAGGATTTGGGGGACAAAAATGTATCTTTCCCTCTGCTTCTCGTTCTAACGCTTTCCTCCTCTCTCTTTATAGGCTTTTCAAAGCTTGGGAAAAAAGGCGGAATTAAGTATTGTTCAAGAAGACTATCCATTCAATATTAAATTCAAAATGTTTACACTGACACTTCAGGCCACTATGTGTACAAACAGTTTATTTTTGGTTGTGCAAGTCCTTTGAAGGTTTGCCAGTCCTGACAGAATTTAGCAGTGTTCTTGCTCTTGAAATACTGAGTGAGTAAGAGTGGGAAGGGTGTGGTGCAGTCCATTCTAAGCAGTGTGCAGTATGCCTGACTTTATAAATGTCATCACTACTATCATTAGTGCAAATCTATTTTCGTAAAAGAAGGACATAAGAATATAATAGCACCTCCACAAAAAGTATTTTTCTGGCCAAGAAAGACATATTCATAAGCATCTATTGTAGAGTCCAAATGTTAAATCCTTTTGGATATCTGAATTTCTCGTTAATTGAAGGGGATAATTATGATAACTGGAATTTGTTTTCCTTTGCTCTCTAAGTCTTAGTCTCAGATTCAGGTTTCTATCTGTGGGCTGAGAACCGCCTACTTGGACCGAAAGAAGCAGTCTGACAAACACGTAACGCGACCAATCACAGTTCAGTTTATATTTATGTGCTTTTTAGGGGCACATCATATTCATTATAAAACAGTTATTCCTAAATTATTGACCAGCACAGAAAAATCTAAATATGATGTGGCAAACTCTGCAAATGAGTAATAGTAATTTAAAGTAATTACAATTTCTGTCCATCCAAAAGTTTTTATTAAAAAAAAAAAAAACTTGTGTTTCACAGCAGAAATAAAGCAATTCTTCCTCTGCTTTTCAGTTACTTTACAAATTACTCTGTTCATAAGCACCACTATGTTGTAGCTTTATGTAACAGCAGCAGCTCTAGTCATGTGACCAAAACAAATCGTATTGGTAAGCGAGATTTTTTCAAAGTATGATGGAAAAGAGATTAGAACATCTTTCCGTATAAAAAAAAAAAATTAATTGCGTTGATGGCAAACAAATTTGTGTTGGTCTAAATAAATGCATTAACAGCTGTTTATTCAAATTAAACTTTTGTATTGGTGTGAACAGGCCTTTACTCTGCCATTCTAACCCACTGAGCCTTTTTACCAACCAAGTGGTTTTACAGCAGTTATTTTTTTATTCCTATCTCCATCGGTCTCGCTCCATTTTTCTTCCCCTCTTGATGGTACATGACAAGGATGCTTGTTTCCATCACATATCTACTACCCATGTGAACCAATACAGTTGCACTACAGTCCCATTCCCATAACTAACCACCCAGCTCCTGCCACTCACACAAACACATAGATGCACATGAACACCTATGCACCAACTTCAAATAGGCCAAGCTCAAACAACCTCCGTTGGCCCGCAGGCTAGCCCCTAAACGCCTGTTCTTTCACAGATGCATAGGACGGAGGAAAAAGGAGGTAAAAAATAAAACTTGGGAGTAGAGGGACCGAACGTTGATGTGTTTGGGTGGGGTGGGGGGGTGTGTGTGTTAGGCAGCATTGTAATGATGGAGAGCAACTCGATACTCTTGCATGCTGAATATTCCCCTGGAGGGCTTTTTCCATTACCCGAGCACAGCAGAATGGTAGAGTCGTTCAGTTTAGCCCAAGCTGCCTAACGCTCTCTCAAGCTCCCCCTCCCTTTCGCTCCCCCTGTCTGTTCCCCTGCTGCCCCTCCCCTCTCTCTCTCATGTTCTCTCCCCACTCTGTGTTTTTCCATAGGCACATTGTGCAAATGTAACCTTTCAGTAAGCCCCTCCCCTCCAGGAAGTTGGCTGGCCCCTTTGCTGCCAGGAAATATGAAAAACTGGCAGGATGCCCATTTAATCTCCAAACAGAGAGAGAGAGAAACGGCAAAGCAGTTGAGATGGAGAAGGAAATGTTAGTTTGACTCACCAGAAGGGAGGGGGAGAGAGGACAATTCTACTTTAAAGAGTCACATTAACTATAGCGCTCTGAAAAAGTGTCTGGTTTTCTGTATTTTTGCTTAGTTTTATACTAAATGTCATCTGATCTCCAAACCTGTAAATGTATGAAAGTGTGACACACACCGAGATGTAGGGGATACTTGAGATGGTTGTAAAACAGGCTTAGTTGAAACACTGTCAGTTTAACCACTTAGAAATTAGGTACAAGAATGAAATCACCATCATACATGAGCTTGACTTGAATGATCAAATTAATGGATGTTAAATGAGAGTGCAGGTATCAACTGAATCAGTAGGTTCTCTTGTTTAATTTGATATATACCATTTACTCAAAACGTATACCCAAGTGTAGGAAATAGAACTGTGAATGTGACTAAACTGCACACACAAATTTTTAGCCAGTGATATATGTATTTGTTCAATAATTTTTCCAACTTGGTTGCTTTTGTAGAATAAAATGTTTACTAAAATGTTTTTTTAAATGCGAAAAAATTACATTAACATTTAAGATACGACTTGCAGACGTTAAAGCAAAAAATTTTCCATTTCCCTAGTCTCGCATAGCCAGACCTTCAGACTGACGGCAGAAGGTCTAGGAACCTTGGCGCTTTGAATGGTCAAAGCCCGCCCAAGTAGCCATATGACTGACAGGCAGTGTTGGGAAGGTTACTTTGGAAATATAATAGGTTACAGATTACAAGTTACCCTATTTAAAATGTAATAGTAGTGTAACTTTTTCAATTACTTTATTAAAGTAATGTAACTGATTACTTTTGATTACTTTTTGATTACTTTTCTAAATTTCTAATGAATGTTTATTTGCAACTGTTAATCATTTTCAAACATTTAAACCATGCAGGGTTAACCTTACAGTAGTGCTCAACACTGTCAGACTTTTAAAATCCTTCATCACTTGAATTAAGATGGTCAAGTTTGAACACATCCACCACAAAATCAGATTTTAGTACCGTTTTTTACTTTGAGATTGATCTGAAGTTCAATGCAGATTTAAAATCATAAGAAATAGTTTACTGATACTGTTTTGGAAACCAAATCTTTGCATAACTACAGGAAACACTGCATCTAACAATGCTTTGGGGGGAAAAAACTATTAATTAAAAAATAATAAAAGCATATATACATCAACCCAAATATGGTTATCTAACAAGCGTGTGTCCTATTCTTTGTACTAAACTCCTGAAACATTGGTGTCTTTTTGAAACATTGGTGTCTCTTTGTATATGATATGATGATAGTTTTCTCAAAATAAGTAAAATGCTCATGAAGTGACTCAGAGCCGTTCTAGAGATTATGTTTATGTTCATGTACTCATATATTGAGGCGGCAGAGGCTGAAAACACAGCGAGCTTCAGTAGGCCTATGTGTAGTAAATGAAACCACATGTCTGCGCCATTCATTTCCACGAGGGGCGGACTGGGAAAAAAATTCAGGCCGGGAAATCTCACATTCATACACCCACAACAAATTCTGAAAAATGGACAACCCTATTTTTTGTATGGAACTAACATAAAAAAGGTTTAAATCCTTAGGTTGGGGACATGCAAAATAATTGTAAGTTCTCTCCTGAACTGCACCTTCACTTCCATTTTTTGCCCTGATATCTATCTCTCACACGACTTTAATACTCAAGATTTAACAAAACTATACTTTCTAAATTGCCTACGTCAAAATTAGTACATCACTACAATATCTTTATAGAAAAATCCTAATACTGAACATGAGTCATGTTTTTCCCTTACAAAAATTAACCATGATTTATTATAGTAAAAGTACAGTAATCTTGTTTTTTTTTTGGCAAATGGATTACCATTTGTATTTATTTTTACTACAAATTACATGGTTAAACGATGGTTAGTGTAGAAAAAAACATGGTTAATTTGTGGTTACCATGGTTTAACAATAGTAACCATTGTCTTTGGATTTATAGTAAAATCATCGTTAATTTTCGTAAGGGTTGTGTTGTTGTCTGCCCTAGCTCCCCCTAAACCTATTCTAAAATATGATTATTTGTCTGCTAAATTACTACTGTAACATTACAATAGATAATAATGATGTCCTTTAGTATACAGTATTTTGTGTGATGATTGATGAGCAATGGGCTGCTGCTGCTTTAACTAAGTGAACAAAGACAAAATTACAGTAGCATATTTACAGATGAAACTGACCTGCACTTGAAACCCTGAACAGTGGTTTTGCTTATCTGCTCCACCTGTGCGCTTCCACAGTCCACTCCATTCTCTCTCTCGCATTGATTACTCTGATCTGATCCAAACCGTGTGCGGAGAGCGCGCGAGCCGAAGCATTGCCAGTCACGACTAACCGATTCATGATTTATTAGAGATTTAATTATCGAATGGCGAATTGGAACGGAAATAATCGCTTTAGTACATCCGGCAGGCAATTTTTGCGGCTAATAGTCACAGCCACTAGTCCATATTGCGTTTTGATTCAAGTGTACTGACCTGTGGCATATTCCGTCCGCGTTAGGCTACAGGAATTCCGTTTTTATGACTGAATTCTATGAACCAGTTTGTGTTTTCCGCAGTGGCGGAAATTATAGCTGTATGTCTCTCTCAGAGTAGTCAGTGCAATTTGGGAAAGAAGTCAATTAAATCTGTATGTGTGTGAAAATATTCAGGTGTAAACCCCTTTGCAGTCGTTAACATTTTCATAAGTAAGTGTAATTTAATTACACATTTTTTCTTATTAACTGTAACTGATTACCGGTACATTTATTTTGAATTAAATTAGGTAACGCCGTTACTTGTACTATTACGTCCCCACCACCTGCTGACAGGTAAAGCCACCAATCACTTTTCGTTTTGTGCCACGTCATGTTTAGGGGTGTGGAAATGTCCCTATAATAACAGACCGGTGTGTAAAACTCTTGGACATATTTTAAAGGTTCTATGCCGCGAAATTTAAATATTCCACATAGTTTTAAAAATCCAGTCGTTTTCCTTGATCCTTATAAGCGCTCTCATCACAGTTGTAAACCCGACGGCTTTCTTCCTTTCGTGAGGGGGTTAGCATCACTGCAACTTTGTTTGCCAGAGGTGAACCGCTCTAAAGACATGACACAACACGCTCCCATAAATCTTTATAAACAACCAATCCGATGACGACTTTGAAACTCAAGAAGTGCTTCCAATTTTGTGTGCCGTATGCATCAGACCGTTCCATAAACTCAACATCTGTGGGGCTTGACGTCTGCAGCTGAGACTACCATTTCCCTAACTTTCACCAATCTCCCTAAATTTCTTTAATAAATACCATAACGCAATGTTTCGAAGCCATGCAAACTGTACAATTTTTACAGTCCTTTACAATTGTTGCTCGTCTGAATGTATGATCCCAGTGAGATCTTGGGTAAAATCCATGGCACACTGTAACTCACACAAAATCACACTGCACACCGTAAAAAAAAAAAAAAAACAGCGCACCAAATGTTCTTACACAACTTGTCCTAAGAATCGATCCTCCTCCTAGATTCGCATCTATTTCAGACATTCTCCATTTGGATATTATGGCTCTGATCATGGTTCTTCTGAGCCCTAGAGCCTCAGAAATGGCGTTGTAAACTTTTCCAGGCTGACAAGCTACTTTTTTTGCAATCTGCAGAAATGTCCTTCCTTTGTGGTAAGATGCACCTGACTTCACAAACACGGTACTGGCAAATTCACTCTAATTGTAAAGGCAAATGTCTGATACAGTGGGGAAAAAAAGTATTTAGTCAGCCACCAATTGTGCAAGTTCTCCCACTTAAAAAGATGAGAGAGGCCTGTAATTTTCATCATAGGTATACCTCAACTATGAGAGACAAAATGAGAAAAAAAAATCCAGAAAATCACATTGTAGGATTTTTAAATAATTTATTTGCAAATTATGGTGGAAAATAAGTATTTGGTCAATAACAATTTCATCTCAATACTTTGTTATATACCCTTTGTGGGCAATGACAGAGGTCTAAAACGTTTTTTGTAAGTCTTCACAAGGTTTTCACACGCGGTTGCTGGTATTTTGGCCCATTCCTCCATGCAGATCTCCTCTAGAGCAGTAATGTTTTGGGGCTGTCGCTGGGCAACACGGATTTTCAACTCCCTCCAAAGATTTTCTATGGGGTTGAGATCTGGAGACTGGCTAGGCCACTCCAGGACCTTGAAATGCTTCTTACGAAGCCACTCCTTCGTTGCCCGGGCGGTGTGTTTGGGATCATTGTCATGCTGAAAGACCCAGCCACGTTTCATCTTCAATGCCCTTGCTGATGGAAGGAGGTTTTCACTCAAAATATCACAATACATGGCCCCATTCATTCTTCCGTTTACACGGATCAGTCGTCCTGGTCACTTGCTGAAAAACAGCCCCAAAGCATGATGTTTCCACCCCATGCTTCACAGTAGGTATGGTGTTCTTTGGATACAACTCAGCATTCCTTCTCCTCCAAACACGACAAGTTGAGTTTTTACCAAAAAGTTCTATTTTGGTTTCATCTGACCATATGACATTCTCCCAATCCTCTTCTGGATCATCCAAATGCTCTCTAGCAAACTTCAGACGGGCCTGGACATGTTCTGGCTTAAGCAGGGGGACATGTCTGGCACTGCAGGTTTTGAGTCCCTGGCGGCGCAGTGTGTTCTGATGGTAGCCTTTGTTACTTTGGTCCCAGTTCTCTGCAGGTCATTCACTAGGTCCCCTTGTGTGGTTCTGGGATTTTTGCTCACATTTCTTGTGATCATTTTGACCCCACGGGGTTAGATCTTGCGTGGAGCCCCAGATCGAGTTAGATTATCAGTGGTCTTGTATGTCTTTTATTTTCTAATAATTGCTCCCACAGTTTTTTTTTTTCACACCAAGCTGCTTACCTATTGCAGATTCAGTCTTTCCCAGCCTGGTGCAGGTCTACAATTTTTTTTCTGGTGTCCTTTGACAGCTCTTTGGTGGAGTTTGGAGTGTGACTGTTTGTGGACAGGTGTCTTTTATACTGATATACTTTTTCAAACAGATGCCATTTATACAGGTAACTGGTGGAGGACAGAGGAGCCTCTTAAATAAGTTTGTTACAGGTCTGTGAGAGCCAGAAATTTTGCTTGTTTGTAGGTGACCAAATACTATTTTACCGAGGAATTTACCAATTAATTCTTTAAAAATCCTACAATGTGATTTTCTGGATTTTTTTTCTAATTTTGTCTCTCATAGTTGAGGTATACCTATGATGAAAATTACAGGCCTCTCTCATCTTTTTAAGTGGGAGAACTTACACAATTGGTGGCTGACTAAATACTTTTTTGCCCCACTGTATATATTGAGCAGGGCCAGCCTAAACCAAGACTCGTAAAACAGCATTCCTTCATCATTGCTATCTGTGATTTTTTTTCTCTAGTTACTAATATTGTACAGCAATTTGGTCAACCTTGGTTGTTTTATAAACATGCTTTATAAATAAATTTTGATTTTGATTTGAAAACAGCCAGTGACAATTACCTGTAATTTGGCCATCACATTCTAGGAGCAAAGACTTTTGCACACCCAAAGATTGCATATTTGAAACTTAAAACAACAAAGAAATGAAAGACAAACCAAACTTTTATGACAAATCTGTGTACTATTACAGTCTACAACACCAAGCACGGTACACTCTTAAAAATAAAGTTTATTTTTTTGCATTGATGGCTCCATTAAGAACCTTTAATATCCATGGAGCCTTTCCATAGTACAAAATGTTATTTAATAGATTATTAAAATGTTTATTGAAAATGTTACTTAGATTATTAAAATGTTCTTCACACTTAGTAAAAAAAATTTATTTTAAGAAATGTTTACTGAAGGGTTCTTTAGGGAACCCAAAAATGGTTCTTCTATGTAATCGATACGAAGACCCAATTTTTATAGCTTTATTTTTAAGATTGTAGATAATTAAAATGAGAATGCTAAATCAGAAGTAACAGTTTTCAGATTAAATTACCAGCAGTCAGTACACAACACATGTGAACACACCCTGAAGAGTCATTCAGCCTATTTAGCACATCACACACCCAATACAGAAGGATGATACTGTTGCTTGGTGTGGTGTAGCCTAGTTAACATACAACGAACAGGTTGTAAAGATTGCTCCATACCGCTTTTTGTGAAAGGCAGACTCAATCTTATGTAACGTCCCATGTCATTCTCTTCCTGGTAAACAAGAGCTACGCTGCTCTGGAGCTGAAGAGGTTTCAGAGCACACATTAAAGCTAACTCTGACAGAGACAGTTTTGCCTACAGTACACAACCATCCAGCTCTTCTTTATGCCTCTATGTTTTGCAAAGGCACCTTGGGTCTCTTAAAAGTGTCAAGTGTGGTAGAAGAACATTGTGATGGGTTGAGCTGGCAAAACTTGCGTTTGTGAGATTTGTATGTTTAACATACACTTGACCCCTGTTGAGGTTTAGTAGTTGAGTAGCTTCAAACTATGATTTCTAAGCTTTTTTTAAAAGCATCAAAAGGCCCTGTACTTTTATAAATGTTCATATAAACTAAATTAATTGAGGTTGAACAGAACCACTTGTCCTTGTTCCCAAAACTGTGGAATTTGATAGAACATTTTTACTTGGTAAATGGGAACAGCTCTGATTTTTCATCAACAAAGTGAGGTGGTGAATGCGTTACTGATCTACTTGGTGATCAAAGCTTGAGTAGGCCCCAGAGTCCTGCTGAGGCAGATGAGTTTGACTCACCTCCGCTCCCTGCCCTATCTCCTCTGTGATTTCCAGTCACTGAACTCAGCCCAGTGTACTTTTTATGGGCCAAATAGTCCACTTCATCTCTTCCTGTGCTAGCAGCACTGAGCACCTAGCAAGGGCTGAATACTGGGAAGTGCCCTAACTAACAGTGCCACCTGATGGCTAATGGTTGCTACTACATTAATCACATGACAGTTGCTAGGAACTAGAGCACCACCACAGGATAATTGCCACAACTGCACATCTGAGATTTAGCCTTAACCTTTTCTTCCACAAAACTACTTTGCTTTGTAGAATTTAGTTTCAGATATAAAACTATTTTCAGAGCCTACCTAAATATTTTTTATTCTAGTTCTATTCTGTCTTTATGCACACTTTGATGAAACAAATGAGCAAAAGAAAGGATTGTAATTTTTTCACCATATTCATATCCTCCCTCCTCATTTTGTGCATTTGCTCCATTTCCTGGAAGTGCTTCCTTACTTATGACGCACTTCCTGACGGTTTCTGTGCAATAGGGGGAAACGGTGGGTGGAGGACAGAACACATGGAAGGAGATGACTGTTTTCCTGACTCACATTTTCAGATTCCATCACTATTATGTGGAAGGAGAAAGAGGTTAATCTCAGAACAATAGATGACATGAAGAAGAGAAGCTGAACCTCATGGTGACTCCAGCTCAGAGATATTACATTGTTTGCTGTTTTTAGTGTACATTTGTTGAAAATGTTTTTTACATTCCTTTTTATTATTGTGCTAAAAACCTTGAGAAAATATTTAAGTTAATTTTGATTTAAAGGGATAGTCACCCAAAAATGAAATTTCTGTCATCATTTACTCAACTTCATGTTGTTCCAAACCCGCATGACTAACAAAAAAGAGGATCCTTTGAACAATGCTGGTAACCAAACAGTTTTGGTTTCCATGGACTTCTATAGTACAGTGGAAGTCAAACGGAACTGAAACTGCTTGGTTACAAACATTCATAAAAATATAATTTTGTGTTTCATAGAAGAAAGAAAGTCATGCAGGTTTGGAAGGACATGAGGGTGAATAAATGATGACAGAATTTTAATGTTTGGGTGAACTATCCCTTAAACTGCAAAGGTTCACAGCACAGAACAAAATCACACATCAAGACCAGCAAATTGATTTCGCCATTGATATATTTGCACTATGAAAGACTGCTATTTCTGTATTGTAGAAAACTCTGTCTTTCATTGACTGCTGGAGGTCATTTCTCTCATGGAACAGAGTGAAGAGCTCCCGTTTCCTATAGATCAGCAGTCATCTCATTTGTTGAGAAGGACGAATACCATTTCTCTCATAAAACAGAGAGGTAATTTCTCCAGTAGGTGCTCGTAAGCCATTTCTTTTATAGAGCTGCATGTATTATGGTTCATCTTTACTCTTGGTTAGCCATGAGACCAGCTCTGCTCTCTGGAACGTGGGTTATTGGACTACCATACTGGAATTTAGGGGTCTAATGGACTTTACCCTGAACGCACACACATAAAGAGGCTAAACCGGAGCCAGGTGATATGTGGTAAAGTCTTTTTTTTTTAATTTGGGAGAGCAAGTGGGGGATCCCAATAATGTAAATATTCCTTTCACCTCACCATCTCGCTCTCGTAATGACCCTAAAACACCCTCCCTGCCACATCCCACATCCATGCACGCCGTGAAGACCCTTACACTCCACACTCCCCCTGAAGCCGGGCTGTACCGCTACCCCCGCGCTGCAGAGCCCTGACAGGCGCATGAAAAGGCGGGGGTTGGGAGGCATTTGGGCTGGGGGTGCGGGGAGGGGGTTTGAAGGGAGGAGGAGGAGGAGGTAGAGGGTTTCCATTTAAATTCCTGCTTTGTTCCCGTGTTCTCCACCAACCCCCTTTACTATTGATGTTCCTTGTTTTCTCCTCCTGGAGCTCCGTTTCCCAGCCTAGTGAGATCCGAAGAGAGTAAGACCATATGGAGCGCTAAGAGCGGGAGGGCTGAGGGTTAATTGAGCTGAGGTTACTACTTCCTGTTTGACTCCAAAATATAACTTCTGGTTCTGTGGAGTTTATCAGTGGCTTCAGCCTCAAAATGGCTCAAAAGTTGTCAGTGTTAACAAAAACTAAATGAAAACATTTTTGTGAACTGAATAAAAAAATAAATAAACAGCATTTTTTGGACCATGAATTTTTTTTATTGTTTCTCTTATGTTCACCAAGGCTGCATTTATTTAACCAAAAGCTGTAGGTGTGAAAGGGTATTACAATATATTTTAAAATGTAGTTTATTCTTGTGATGGCAAGGCTGAATTTTCAGCAGCAATTACTCCAGTCTTCAGTGTAACATGATCCTTCAGAAATCATTCTAATATGCTGATTTGCTGCTCAAAACATTTCTTATTATTATCAATGTTGAAAAGTTGTGCTGCTTAAAGGGATAGTTGAAAATGAAAATTACCCCATGATTTACTCACCCTCAAGCCATCCTAGGGGTATATGATTTTATTCTTTAAGACTAATACAATTGAGTTATTTTTAAAATATATATATATATATATTTATAATATAATAGGATTATAAGGATAAGGCCTGTTGAAGTGAATCGATGCATTTGTGTAAGAAAAATGTCCATATTTATAACTTTATAAACCATAATCTCTTGCTTCTGCTAACTGTTGTGCACGCATTCACGAGAGAGCGAGATTACAGTTTTTATGATGGATGGATGCACTTTATTTTGCTTCAAAATCTCAACACCCATTCACTTCCATTATAAAGCTTGGAAGAGCAAGGGCATTTTTTAATATAACTCCGATTGTAATCGTCTGAAAAAAGAAAGTCATATACACCTACGATGGCTTGAGGGTAAGTAAATCATGGGGTAATTTTCATTTTTGGGTGGACTATCACTTTAATATTTTTGTGGAAACTGTGATGCAACTTTTTTAGAATTCTTTGATGAATGTGTTCCAAAGAACAGCATTTATTTGAAATAGAAATATTTCATAATGTTACGTTTGATCAACGTAATGCATGAGCAAAAGTCTTAATTTCTTGTTAAAAAAAATCTTTGTGACCCCAAAATAAAAAACTTTTCAATGGTAGTGTATATTAAAATGTTATAACCCACCTTCATTAAATGTGAAAATGCAATTATTAAACAATAAATTAAACCAAACGTACATGGAAAATATAAGAAATACATTTTAAATTATAATAATGATATAAAAATCATTTATAATAAATGAGTTTAAGGGTTACAATTCAAAAAGTCAATATTAGTGAAAAACTAGAATCCATTTCTTATAGTCACGAAGAGAAGTAAACATTATGTTTATTTCATAGATGTAAAATTTTCCTTTCATTTGTGCAACCTCTATCTGAATCCTGACAAACATGAACAGACAACTGTTTTCCCACAGAATTGTGGGTTTGGTGGTCAAATGGCAGAAGCAGAATAAATGAGCCAACAATGTTGTTGCCAAGCACAGAATCTCCACCGTTCCCTGACTGAATCACCCCAGTGTGCATGTTAGATCATTTTTGTTGTTCAGTTGTAATTTGAGCATGAGTCATTGACACTCCTATTAATGACCCAATCTGAGGTCAAGTCATTTTCAAGCTGCCTTCCTAGTGGTGTTGATATGAGAAAGCAATGCAGTCTGGGAACTTGAGTCAGAATACCCTGACCTGTTTGTCAAGCTACCTTAAGAATGTTAGTTCAGTGCTCTCTCCACATGTTAATGCTCATGTGACTAAAGGAATGAAATTAAGTAATGTGGGGGCCTCTGTCTTTCCTGAAGGTAAAGCTCCAAAGCAACAGGACAGTGCTACAATGCCTCCTAAAGTTGTTTTTATGTGATTTAGACTCTTTAAAGGAATAGTTAGTGAGTAAATGATGGTACAGTTTTCATTATTGGACGAACTTTCCCTTTTAACTTGTATTTGTTACTACTAGGCATGAATGTGTTGTCTGACTACATTTCAAAGATGAGTTGACTGTACTGTTTAACTTTTTTTTGTTGTTATTGCATACTTATCCATGTACAACAATGCACAGATAATATAACAGCACACCAATCCCAAACTTTTGAACGATAATGTATTTGCATACAGAGTTGTAATTGTTCTTTCTTTCTTGCATCTGTTAAATGATTTATAGCCACATTTACACCATAAAGATGGTATTTCTGTGCATGCTGATGCTCTTATACAGCCAACAGAACACAAGACACAAGCTGAATGGTTCTCATTTACACAGAACCAAAGCCATAAACACAAACTCACCTTAAAGTTTAACACTATTTTTGCTGCATTGTAAGTTCTGGTATTTCCTTCAAGAATCGCAATTTGCAAATGACTCAGTTTTTTGTATTCTTGATTATTTATGTATTTATTAGTATCTGTCGCAATGGCATCATGCACCGGCTGCAAATACAGTGTTGTCGTGTGTGTTAGTATTTGAATGCACATTTTGTTTTGTGTGTAATGTTCTGGGATTATGGCGTAACCATTGTGACACGTTCTTAATTTCTTTTCCCCCTCACTGCACCAATTACATCTGCATTTATCCCTCAGCTCTGTCTCTCTCCATTTCTCTCTCTCTCTCTCGCTCTGTCTTTCCTTCAAATTATAACTAGTTTGTGCAGCTGACTGCAGAATTGATGCAGCTGAGAGAAAGGAGGCGAAGACGAGAAAGAAAAAGAGAGCAATGGAAAAGAAAGAGTCACTCGTGGATGAGAAAAGAACAACAAGGAGAACGATAGTGAGACAGAGTCAAGGGAAGGCAGTGGTTGGGAAAGAAAACAGAAATAAAAAGAGTGATAGGTAGGCGAAGGAACAGAAGAAGTTAGAATATAAGAAGAGAGAGAAATCGGCAGAAGGTTAACCAATCAGAGAGCCACTGTTGAGAGAGAGAACTGATCAAAATCGCGGAAGCCTGGTTTTTGGAAACAAAGGACTGCAAACGTAAAATAAGGATGAATGTATGGAACGAAAAGGGGTGTATGATGAAAGCGAGAGCCGGGGAAGGAATGAGGAAGAGGGGAACAAATGAAAAAGAGTAGGAATCAGCAGAAGAGGCTTTTGCGGTCCCAAAGCAGAGGGGGAGGAGAAGGGTGAGAGAAGCAGGTTGGGGATGGGAAGGCAAGATCAATAACTAATTTCAGTGCCGAGCCTCAGTCGGACTGTTTTCCAATAAGCCCTGGACATAACGAGTTAGCTTGAATAGCTGTGCTGCAGCTATTGCTGCTCTCTCTCTCTCTCTTCATCCATCCCCCCTCGCTCTACCCGCCTCGTGTCTCTCAGGGCCCTGATGCTAGCAATGGCTGGATCGATCCTCTACACGCACACAAACACGCACATACTCAACTCAGGCATACAGGCCTGAGTTCTGCAACAGGATGCCAAGACATGTCACTGCTACTGCTGCTGCCCTGCATGCTGGTTGAGTGAGTGTGTGTGTGTGTGTGTGTGTGTGTGTGTGTGTGTGTGTGTGTGTGTGTGTGTGGTGTGATTGTGCATTATAATTATTTCCATCATTATGAATCATCTTATATCCAAGTAAAAAATGTTTCAGATTTTCTGGAAAAAAAAAACATGCACATTTCTTCTATCGCTTGTCAGTGATGAAGCAGCTCTTTATTGTGTGCATCTATAACACTATCAAAAATCAGTCTCTTCAAACGTTGTACTCAAATAAATGAATAAAAAATATTGTTAATGTACATTTTGACATTTACTTGTGAACTTGCAAATAAATACATAATTCATTGAATCACAAAACTGTGCCTGATGAAGATTGCGTGACCAAAACGTTGCATAAAAATATGATTGCAAGCAATAGCAGTATACAGGGTTCTATTTTTGTTGGATTAAATCATTTTTAAAACAAAATATGGCAACATAAATAATCAAATGTAATTCCAAATATAACAGTGTTAGAGGCTATTGTGCCATATGACCATGATAAAAAAAAATTCAGATTTGATCAGGAAGCCTGGTCACTCTTTATCAAGAATGGACTAGTTATAAGGTCATTATGTATATATTGATTATATAGTAAATATTTAAAGACAAAAAAAAGTTTAGCCAGGTCTGAAAATTCAGTGTTGGCCTGCTGTTGAATCCACAGCGCCACTGTAAAATAAGTGATGTTTTAGCTGAGATGAGAGCTTGCAGTAGTCTGAACGGGACATTGATAGACCCTTTTTGGGGGGCAGGAGTCCTAGTGAAATACTTAAGTGCTCTGATAAATATTATACTGATAATATTCTTGTTTGGCAATGAATATTACCAAATACCGACCTGACAGTCATTTTCCCTGATTTTAGTTCCACCGTCATGCCATGTGTGTTTTCTATCAGCTGTTTAGAACTAGAACTAACGATGGCAGTTTCACAAAGGAATCACTGTTTTGTTCAAATCGGTCAAATGGTTTTTGTAAAAAAAATTCTGAAATTGTTTGTGATGCAGTTTGATTCATTCGGACAGTTCACTCACACACTGAATCATTTGTAGCGGTTTCTCACAGCGTAATGGAATACTTTATAAGACAGAATACAGAAGAGCGCTGGATATGGTGGATATTTCCCTGTAATGCATTGTTGAAGAAACAAAACTTGCAAATGTCATCTATCATTTGTTATCGATGAACCAGTGGTCTTTACCTGTACTGCCGGTTAAGACTATTTATATACATACATCCATAACAGCATTTTTTTTTAAGTATAAAATTATGGGGATGTTATGAAATAAGACAATAAAATGCAACACATCCTTGTATTGTGTCCTTTGCACACGACAACAACTGCTGCTGCCAGTTTGTTCAAAAGAGTTATCAGTTTGAATCAGTCTAATCTCCATGAATCAATGTATCGGTCAAAACAGTTATTGATTTACTCAAAGTTATTTGTTTCATTATGTCCAACTACAAATGAGTTTTTACAAGTTAAAGTGTGTTTTTTTTTAAGTGGCCTCTTTGTGTAATTGTTCTTGTATGTCTGTGCATATATGAGTGTGTATGTCCTTTTGCAATGCAAAATGAACTCAAATGTTGAGTCTCCATGAGCACAACAGTTTCTTATGTCATGATCATCACATTATCTTTTGTCCCATTGTCATCAGTTTCTTTGGCAATGGTACAAAGAAACTTGAGAAATTTACATGTCATTTAATCATTTCTAAAATCAAAATATGAAACCATAAACAATAAAAATGTAATTCCAATTATAACAGTTAGAGGCTCTTGTGATCTGCAATGTTTAAATCACCTTTGCTGGCAACAGAAAATGAACGTTTACAGTGACAGCAAAACACTTCACTTGCATTGTTGAAAGCACATTTTCATTTGTGCATTTCTCCAGCTTAGCTACCAAGCTAAATTGAGAAGCTGCTTGCACTGAGAGGACTGCAGCAAACAGCAGCAAGCGTGTCGAGTTATTGTTATGGCAGCCAGATACACTGCAAAGTGATTTGCGAAACGACATTCTAGAATGAAAGTATCAGCAAATCAACTTGCAATGGCGAAGAAACAGCTATTGAGAAGAGCAAACTATACTAGAGAAGGTAGCTAGAAGGACACTGAAGATACATGATTTTAAGCAAATGTGTCTAGCAGGTGAAATCAGGACGCATTGACATTTTTTAAGAATTGTGGGGACACAGCTTTTCCCTAGGTGTCGCCAAGCCTACTTGGTTGTAGAGAAATTGATTATGATTTTAATCAAATAATTAGCACTATAAACACAGATGTTTTTCCTAGCAAAGTGGGGGGGGGGGATTAAATAATGAACTGAAATAAGAATAAAAGGTTGTCCACACACTGGGTCACAACATAGTTGAGTGACTTGTTGTATCACTAAAATTACTTGACAACATGCACCTTGCTGATGAAATGCAGGATGATAGAGATGAAATGGCAGGCAATTCGGTTTATAATAGCTGTCCTTGAATGCAGGGTACTTTAAACTTTCAGTTATTACTGTTTTTATATATGCTTTTATTATGCTGTTTCGTATTACACTTATATTTTACCTGATTCCATTAAATATGTCAATATATACACTACAGTTTAAAAGTTTGGTGTCAGTCAGATTTTTTTGTTTATTTTTAAATTAATACTTCTATTCAACAAGTAAACGTAACATTTTTACTATTTTTATCTGTATTTGTAATATATCCATTGACATCATTGTAATATTAGCAATTGGTCCACATATCCAAAGAAGACCAATCACAATGCTGTATGCAAATAAATGTAATATATAATCTAGGTTGCTGTTCAAAATTTTGTATTAAGAATATTTATTTATTTATTTTATTTTTTTTTTTGTAATGAATTTATGTATTTTCCGCAAGGATGCAGTTAATACTAAATGCTTTTTAAATTCTATTCATCCAGAATCCTGAAAAAAATTATCACGGTTTCTACAAAAATAATAAGCAGCACAACCATTTCAATAATGACAATAATAAGAAATGTTTCTGAGCAGCAAATCAACATATTAGAATGATAATGTGGCACTGAGACTGGAATGGCCTCTTAATTCAGCTTTGCCATCACAGGAATACATTACATTTGAAAATATATTACAATAGAAAACATTTATTTTAACAATGCCATTTTACTATATTGCTATTTTTGCTGTTTGACCGTATTACCACTAGATGGTGCTGCTCTACACTGTGCTTACAATGGTCTTGAAACTATAATTCAATACAAAACACAGAGAATAAACAAATGCATTGTTATGAGAACAAAAAACACTGTTCTTCTGTACTTGTCCAGAGTTGGTCCTTTATTTGATTAAGTACCATTGGTCCAAGTGAAAGCACACCACAACGAAACACTGTTTAAACATTTCATAACCTATTCGAAGCTTTAGTGCATATTTGCACATACAATGAATTTTGTTTTTGTGACTGAAGCTTCAGTACACAGGCCACCACAACACAGAGATAATACAAAATAAGATATATGAATAAAATATCAACACACACACACACCCCATCTATCTATATAATATATTATTATATATATATATATATATATATATAAGATAAATAAACTAAAAAATAACAAATTATATGTCCGGTGTGCGCACAGATGGAAATAATATTTCGGGATGGACTAAGATAGGTGGAATCAAATAAATATAAGTGGTATTGCACATATTTTTATTGCACAATGGGGAGAGCATGTAATTGTTCATGAGGTAGATTGCTTGGGGGAAGAAACTTTTTTTGTGCCTAGCTGTCCTGGTGTTCGGTGCTCTGTAGTGCTGGCCAGACGGCAACAGTTCTAAAAGGAGATGGCTTGTGTGAGGGATCCGTTCGTTTGGCTGTTTCATCTATTATAAAAACTGGTTTAATAACAACAGTCTGGTAGCAATGAGAAACAGGATTCCATCCTATTTCTTTCTACATATATGTTTTTTATACTGCTTTCCCTTCTCTTTCTTCTTCTCTCTTTATATACTAATTTAGTCTCTCTCCCCTTATCTCTCTCACATTCTTTCTCTCCCGCTCTCTGTACTGCTTGCGTGGTTACAGCTGCACTGGTGATAGGGAGCTTGCTTGTGTGAAATATTAATAAGAAAATGGCTTATGCATTTTTAACTATGTGCCAGCCAAACGTAGTCTCACAGGAGTGTAAATTCTCCTCCAGACCAGGTGTGGAGCTCCTGTACAACTGACTAGTTTGGTAACTCATAACCTGATCAAATTGCCTTACACTGTTCATCTCTGATAATATGTTTTGTCTTAAATTCAGACCATTATATTCATCCCAAGCTCAATCCTTCGAATCTTTCATATGTGAGTAAAATACTAACGCTATGATTCTAATTATAAATCTAAAATGTCCCCAAAGTTTATGACAAAATTAGCTCACTTGTAGGGGTTTTTCCAGAAAACTCGGCTAAGTATAGCCACCCACACTGGACACTTCTATCCTCTCAGTAACCTTTTAGTATTCTCTCTCTTTCTCTTTCTCTTTCTCTTTCTCTCTCTCTCTCTCTCTCTGTTTCTAGGTCAGGGATTAGGCAGAGAGACAGTAGTGAGTGTGTGCTCTGCACTGCTGTCCACTTCAATCTACCCAACCAGGGCTGATCTCAGAAAATATATATAGAGAGAGAGAGAGTTGTTGGCAGTGATAGTGGTGTCAGAGGCTCACATTGGGGAAAACAGAAAGAGAGGGGAAAAATCAGAGGAGAAAAGGCAGAAAGAGGGGAGAAGGAAGCTAGCATGGCAAGCACAGCATGGGCTAAATGCGTGTAGCTGGGTTGTGTAACATTCAGTCCTGTTTTGTTCCATAAACGCACACACAACATTCCAACACACACAAACACACACACACTCACATAGCCTCTGTTCTCAAAATGCAAGGCACTGCTGCACTGTGAAACCAGAAACCACATCAGACCTCAGACCTTCAAAGACAGAACTAATCCTGTTCTCACCAAGTCCTGATTGTTATTCAGTCATTAAGCATTCACCTCAACGCCCTGCAGAGCTCTGGCTTCGATTAAGAGCCTGGTGTTGACTGGTTGAAGTTTGCTGCTGATGTATGTTGTACAAGGACTATAATGATATATTAATATAAAAAGGTGAGATTTTAAAACTATATATATATTTCTTATTTTTTTGCATGTTTGTCACACTTCAATGTTTCAGATCATCAAACAAATTTTAATATTACACAGAATTAATGCAAGTAAATACAAAATGCAGTTTTAAATGATTATTTATTTTATTAAGGGAAAAAAGCTGTCCAAACCTATGTGAACAATTAATTGCCCCCTCCTGTTAAATCATGAAAGAACTGCAATTAACCACATTATTTTAGAAAGCGGAGTTAAATTTCACTAGCCACACCCAGGCCTGATTACTGCCAGACCTGTTGAATCAAGAAATCACTTAAATAGAACCTGTCAAGCAAAGAGAAGCATGCTTAAAGAGCAACACATCATGCCGCGATCTAAAGAAATTCAAGAACAGATGAGAATCAAAACAGTTGACATGTATCAGTCTGGAAAGGATTATAAAGCCATTTCTAAGGCTTTGGGACTCCAGCGAACCATGGTCAGAGCCATTATCCACAAATTGAGAAAACTTGGAACAATGGTGAACCTTCCCAGGAGTTGCCGGCCAACCAAAATTACTCCAAGAGCACAACGACGACTCATCCAAGAGGTCATAAAAGAACCCAGAACAACATCTAAAGAACTGCAGGCCTCACTTGCCTCAATTAAGGTCAGTGTTCATGATTCAATAAGAAAGAGACTGGGCAAAAACTGCATCCATTGGAGAGTTCCAAGGCAAAAACCACTGCTAACCAAAAAGGACACAATGGCTCGTCTCTCATTTGCCAAAAAAAATCTTGATTATCCCCAAGACTTTTGGGCAAATATTCTGTGGACTGATGAGACAAAAGTTGAACTTTTTGGAAGGTGTGTGTCCCGTTACATCTGGCGTAAAACCAACACAGCATTTCATAAAAAGAACATCATACCAACAGTCAAACATGGTGGACAACTTGCTATAATTGATGGAACCATGAATTCTGCCCTCTATCAGAAAATCCTGAAGGAGAAGGTCCGGCTGTCAGTTTGTGACTTCAAGCTCAAGCGCACTTGGGTTATGTAGCAGGACAATTATCCCAAACACACCAGCAAGGCTACCTCTGAATGGCTCAAGAAAAAACCTACTTAACCGGACTTAATCCGATTGAAGATGCTTAACATCCATTCATGCTCGAAACCCTCCAATGTGGCTGAATTAAAAAAATTCTGCAAAGAAGAGTGGGACAAATTTCCTCCACAGCGATGTGAAAGACTCATTGCCATTTATCGCAAATGTTTGATTGCAGTTGTTGCTGCAAAGCGTTGCATAACCAGTTATTAGATTTAGGGGTCAATTACTTTTTCACGTAGGGCTAGGCAGGTTTGGACAGCTTTTTTCCCTAATAAATAAATAATAATTTAAAAACTGCATTTTGTATTTACTTGCATTATCTCTGTGTAATATTAAAATTTATTTGATGATCTGAATCTTTTAAGTGTGACAAATATGCAAAAAAATAAAAAACAGGAAGGGGGCCAACACTTTTTCACACCACTGTATATATATATATCTATACTTGTGATAATCGCTCTATATCCAGAATGGCTGTGATTCGGCCAGGCCCATCCTTAGGGGGGGTGCGCGGCAGCGTGCCCCGCGAAGTAAAACTGTATGTAAAACGACATCTTAAAGACATCTATCAATGTTTGTACACGCAGAGGGGGCCCCTTTTTTTGTTTCCAGCTGAGCGATCTTTAACAGACAATCTTGCAGATGTACTGTGCAATCTGGTTATACACTACTATTATTTATATAAAATATTATTATTGAATAATAATATTTAATAATCAACAACAACAGCCATCATGTTGTTGCTAGGCAATTCAGTCAAAAGTATAAAGGCAGCGCTCTGATATACAGCATTATTAACACCCGTTAGATGTACCTGAAATGAATTATAGCTCATGTTTAACCACTACAGAGACATAAGAGCCAGCGGCAAATGTCAGAAGGACTAGCCGAGCTAAGGCTGCTCTCGGCGGATACATGAGCACTGAGTTCACACCTCCGAATACGTTGAAGCAAATTTTCAAATAGAAATTATCTTTATTAACAAACCAAATATTGGAAGTCTGAACGACTACATTCCTACCTAAAAACTCTTAAAACTACATTCAATGAAGCAAAACAGTATTATTTATAATTAGAGTGATTTGGGCCCTGTCCATGACACTTGCTGTTAGAAATACTGCAAGCGTAGTGGTACAAAACGTGAAACGGTTGAGTTCTGTTTATCACTAGAATATCGCATGGGCTGGAAAGGCTCGCATCCAATCCGATTCGAGACCCTAAAGAACTTTTGTAAAAGTAGAATAAATATACTTGATACTATAATATTAAACATGAAACATGAATCATCTTTTAGCAGTCATCATTCAAAATATTCAAGTTAGTAATCGACCAATCAGAATCGATTATTCAAGAGTGCTGTGTAAAGGATAGCAGTTAGCTACTGGTGGCTACTGCTTTTCTAACAACATAATACGAAATCGTAAGGGACCAAATATTTAAAGAAACAAACATATGTCCTATCACAATACTGGTGCTCCCATCCAAACTACCCTGATGTAATCCAACTGTAATCCCAAACATCAAAGAACCACACAGCTGTCATGTATCACAAACACACATACACACACTCTCTCTTCAAAGACTTTTGCAATGTGTGTTTGACTCATTTTTGAGGAAAAAATGTCATTCATTTTTAAAACACTGTTAATGATATTTTAACATTTCTTAGTTAGCTTGTTTGTTTTTGCCTTTTGGCTCTCATTCCAGCCATATGGTTCAGCTTGAATAAGGCATAAGACCTCCTTGTGACCTTTCAAAGTGTATAAACACAAACATTTGCATACACATATGCACAAACACAGTCACATGACTGTAGCAAATGGCAGACAGGAATACAACAGTTTGTCTCATATTTTATCTGTAATTAAGAACACAAACAGACAAATTCAGCAAACACAGAGGAATATCCACTCAAACAGCTTGTATCATTATGTTAAAAAGCATGTGCTATCATATGCATTATTTACACATATACACATTTTAGTTAATTATAAATAGAAGTTCAGTATTGTATTTTACAGCATTCTATTTATAATTATATAAAAAATAGCCATCTGCTGAACAAAATGGCTTTAAACAATACAGCCATGCATTGTAAAGTTATACAGTATAGATTTCTATTTTAACTGTCTTACTAGGTTTAGCATGAAGAGTCCTCAGAGGTATCTAACGTAAGAACTGTGGAGTTACAGACACTTATCAATCTCAGTCATAATTCCAATATATTTAACACAATTCCATGGGTACCTACAGAATATCTACTTTTAATTAAGTGTCAACCTATTGTAACAATTAACATATTTTATATATATACATTTTCATAGTATTGTCTTCAATAAAACATATACATCAAGGTAGTTGGGCAAATAGAACTTGTATCTGAAATATCACTGTTAGTGTCATCCACTGTGTTTTGAGCTCTGACCACTATGGGGCATTGTGTTTATTGTTAGTGTTAGTTTACTTGAGAGAACTACAGATCCTGTCTTGCCTAGGCTATGTTTAAATATAAAGATAAATATATTGATTGAATAAATTAATTAATAAAAGTATAAATGACTGACTGATGAATGAAGGAATGATTTTAACCTCAAGCTGTCCTACTTAGCTTGAATATAATACAACAGTGCCATCACGTGGCTACTTTAATTAATGCAGGAGTGTTTTTTTAAACACTTTCACAGGGGAGTGTTTCAGTACAGCTGTCATACACATAAGAAATCTTCACATTTAGATTGCAATAATAACATAACATTTTATTCTTTTGTGTCACTTTTGTACAATTCATTTGATTTGACACCAACAACATGACAAAAATCTAGATTGTCCTACAAATGACACAAGCAGACTTTTAGGAAACATCTGCAGGATAAATTTTTTTGGTTAATTCACTGCTTCACAAGTAGCACAAGATGTAATGTCATAGTAGTATAGCATCATGTCAGTAAAAGTAAGTTTAACAGTCACTTTGAATGCAAGTAATTACATAGTGTGTTTGTAGGTGTGCACATGTGTTTTTAAGTGCCCTTATGTTATCTATTTCTTTTTCAGGGAGGCCGTATTTCCTTTCTTGCATGAATTGAATGCCTTAATGAATGCACAAGGGTGAGTTTGCTCTATGTGTAAGCACAGAATATTTATAGACTGATACATATCTCCTTGTGTCTGAGTCAGGGTGACTGAAGGTCTACATATGAGTAGAATGATGAGATGAGAGATCATTTGTGACCTCCACCCTATGCAAGATACATCTTCACACCTTTCCCTTAAACCAACCTCCTCAGCTCCAGCTGAAAATCACTCCACATCCTAGAACACAAAAATATGTTTCCTTTCTAAATACCACTTACACTGCTTTTTTAATCAACTACTGTTGGTAATGCTGTTATTGACTAGAGCTCTAGTACTGTTGTCATTGTTGTGTAACTGATCGGTGTCATAGCCAATGTCTAGGATTGTAATTTATTTACAAGGTAGCATCAAATAGCTGCCATTCAAGCTGACTGACTGTCACAGCTGGTTGCAATAGTAGCAAAATAGTAATAGTAATTGAAGCAGGCTCTATTCATAGCAATATTAAAATGTATTAAACAAAACATGGGATGCATGAAACACGGGACAGAACCACCAAGTAGAATGCAACTAACGGACAACTGAACAAACACAGGGCTTAAATACACAGAGAACTAATCAGGGTGAACAGAAACAGGTGTGAATTAATCTGAAAGCATAGAAACTAACCAGTGGTGGGAAAAAGAGACATGGAGAGAGACATGACCAAGGGGAGGCTGACTAAGGGAACCACCACAGAGAAGATGATGGAAGGAGGAGATGGCAGAGGCAGGAGGAGCCAGGGCAGAGATGGAGGGAGAAGCCAGGGTGAAAGCAGAGGCAGGAGGAGCTAGAGCGGAGATGGAGGGAGAAGTCAGGGTGGAACTCCCATCATAATAGTCAGGATGCAGACTAGGGATGGGTATCGTTAAGGGTTTAACGGTATTATACTTTTAGCGATACTGCTTATCGATTCGGTACTTTAACGGTTTTCTATTGGTATTTGTGTTTTAGATATATATATATATCTATATATATATAATATATATATTACTACTATATGACCAAATAAGAGCCGAATTAGCATTGCTTTATATTCTGAAATGTAAAATAATCATTTAATGAAATTAATATAAAACATCAATTTGTAAATGCACAGTGTGCAGGCATTTTTAGTGTTTTATACATAAGATACAGTAAGTGTCACGAATTCGGTCCATGGACTTCCGTTTATTCACCACCAGAGGTCACCCTTTCCATTACATTGACTCTCGCACAACACAAACTGTTGCATAGCACCCGGACTACATATCCCATCATTCATAGCACTGATTGCACACAGCTGGTTCACTGATTGCACACAGCTGTTTCAAATCACTCACTCACTATATAACACCAACGCAAACTGCCATTGTCTGCTGAGTATTGTTTAGCCTGTACCCCTTTCCGAGCCTTAGTGTTTTCCTTGTTTTGCCTTGCCTTGTCTGTTTTTGCGGTTTCTGATCTTTGCCTGTTTTCCTGGATTTTTCCCTCTCGTCTCGCCCCTGTGATTCTGTCTGCTGATCGGTGACCTACACTAGCCCTGGGACTATTCTTGTGTTTTACCCGCCATATACCTGTTTGCCATTGTCCGACCCTGCCTGTTATACCAGCTTTGAATAAAGCTTGCATATGGATCTGCACGTCTCACGTCTCGTCAGCTCCGTCACAGAATACTCAGCCCAACAAGGATCCAGCGGCTTTTCCAAAGAATATTGGCCAGGTATGGACACGGCAAGAATATTGTTAGCCCTTAAACAGGGGGTCCACGATCATTGGAGAACCATATTCGAGAGTTTTTAGCCATCGCTCACTATTCTGATTTGCCAGACTGTTTATTGATAGAGTTTTTCTGCGATGGCATAAATCAACCGCTTAAGTCTAAACTTAGACGCGAGGGCCCATGTTCATCACTCGCTCAGTTTATGGATTATGCTTTGTTGACTGTTGGTTCTTTGTTTACTGTGGGTGTCACGGAGGAAGAACGCGACAAAGTGTCTGTGAAGTGAAATGGGGGCGGTGTGGCTGTACCAGAGTACGCTCACAAAATGGCGGCGACAGTGGAGCCTGATCGCAAAACGGCGGACACAACAGCGCCCCGTCAAGTCACAACTGATCTTCACGAGTCCAGTCAAGTCACAGCTGATCGTCATGAGTCTAGTCAAGTCACAGTTGATAGTCATGAGTCAAGTCTAGTCACAGTTGATATTCATGAGTCTAGTCAAGTCACAACTGATCGTCATGAGTCAAGTCAAGTCACAGCTAATCTTCCCGAAGTCAAGTCTAGTCACAGTTGATCTTCCTGAGGCTTCAGTCAAGTTACAGCTGATCTTCATGAGTCAAGTCATGTCGCAGTTGATCGTCATGAGTCAAGTAAAGTTACAGTTCATTCTCATGAGTCTAGTCAAGTCACAACAGATCTTCATGAGTCAGGTCTAGTCACATTTGATCTTCATGAGTCAAGTCAAGTCACAGCTGATCTTCCTGAGTCGAGTTTAGTCACAGTTGATCGTTATGAGTCAAATCAAGTCACAGTTGATAGTTATGAGTCAAGTCAAGTCACAGTTGATATTTATGAGTCTAGTCAAGTCACAACTGATTGTCACAAGTCAAGTCTAGTCACCGTTGATTCCCCTGAGTTAACTAAAGTCACAGCTTCCATTGCTGAGTCAAGTCAGGTCTCAGCTGATCTGCCAGAGCCTCGCCACATCACAGCGGATCTTCCTGAGTCAAGGACGCTCACAGTTGATCGTCATGAGGCAAGTCAAGTCCCAGCTTATCTTCCTGAACCAAGTCAAGTCACGGTTGTTCTTCATGAGGCAAGTCAAGTCACCATTGTTGTTCATGAGTCCAGTCAAGTCACAGTTGGTCATCCAGAGTCACGTCACATCACAGTGGTCATCCAGAGTCCGTCAGTCAAAGCTGATCATCAAGAGTCCCGTCACGTCACAGCTGATCATCCTGAGTCACGTCACGTCACAGCTGATCATCCTGAGTCACGTCACGTCACAGCTGATCATCCTGAGTCTTGTCAGGGCACAGCTGATCGTCAGGTGTCTTGTCATGTCCTGTCTGTTGCACCTAGATCGTCAAGGTCAGTCTTTCGGTATCCCAGTCTGGTATCTAGTGAGGGATACACCATTGGTGTCTAAACGCACAGCTGATATCCCCAAACCCACTCAATCTAACCCTTCTGTTCATGAACTAATTCCCCTGTCTGAAGTGTTTCCCCTGATGGGAATCGCTTTTTGTTGTGTTTGGGCTGCATACACCACCACATAACTCCCAGAGGTGGCAGCGCCCACTATTAGGTCTCCAGAGTTGGCGGCTGAAGCTACAGTATCTGAGGTAGTGGTGCTCAGTGCTGTGTTCCCCGAAGCGATGGTGCACGCTGCAGTTTCTCCAGGGGTGGCGGCACATGCTGCAGAACCTTCTGAGGCAGAGGTGCTCGCTTCAGCTCCTTGCATGGTGGTGGCACCTAGAATCGCACATTCAACCTGTCATGTCAGGTCGAAGGAACCTTTGCCAAACTCCCCTGTATCCTGAGGGCACTACTGTAGAATCTCCAGAGGTGGCGGCATCCGCTGCAGAACCTCCAGAGGTGTCAGTAGTACCCACCTGTGACCTTACTGTTCGCTGTTCGGCCAAGGAGGAACTATGAACTTCTGCCCTGCTTCTGTTCCGGCCAAGGAGGCAGTCAAGAACTCTTGCTGTTCTGTTACGGCCAAGAGGACCGCCAGAACTCTCTGCCTGTTCTGTTCCAGCAGGAGGCCGTCTATGAAATCTTGCTCGTCTGTTTCCGGAAAGGAGGCGTCTATGAACGCTCGTCGTCCTGTCAGGCCAAGGAAGGCCGTCAATGAACTCTCTGCCTGTTCTGTTACGGCCAAGGAGGCCGCCGAGGAAACTCTCGTCGTCTGTCCAGGCAAGGAGGCCATCTACTCACTCTCTGCTCGTTCCTGTTTACGCGCAGGGAGGAGCCTATGAACTCTCTGTCTGTCCTGGTTACGGCAAGGAGGCCGTCAATGAAGAAATAGTGACTCATTGCACAGCGTTTTCTTATCACCTACTCATTATATAACACCCACTCAAAATGCATTCGTGACTGATATTGTTTAGCCCGTAACCCATTTCGAGTCTATGTGTTTCCTTGTTTGCTTGAGCTTGCCTGTTTCGCGGTTTCTGAATCTTGCTGGTTTTTTCTGGATTTTTCCCTCTCGTCTCGCCCCTGTGATTCTGTCTGCTGATCGGTGACCTACGCTAGCCCTGGGACTATTCTTGTGTTTTGACCATCAATACCTGTTTGCCATTGTTCGACTCTGCCTGTTATACCACGTCTCTTTAAGCTTGCAGATGGATTCTCACGTCTCACGTCTCATCAGCCCCGTCACAGTAAGAACATCAACAAAGAAACAAAGTAAAACAAACTGACAAATACAATAAAACAAATATACAAATGAAATGAAATAAACAGTGCTGTCATTTTTCCATGAAGTTCTACTAACATTACTGTTCAGGTAAGTAATAGCCTACAAAAGAAATCTAAAAGTAATCAAGTGTAAATGAACACTGCATAGTTTTCATTGAATGTATTGATAGATTCAAGCTTATTAAAGCTATAACGTTAAGAGCAGATTTGCATTTTGATGGCCCAAGCGCCAGTCTGACACTTTAAGACAAAATATTGACACACATCGGATTTTCTCCCAACTGTTCTCCTCCACTTAAGACATAAACTGTGTTTAAGTAATTACTCTCCAAGCCGGCCATTTGGACATATTTTGTGTGCATTTGATCGTTTGGACATGCGCCCAAAGCTCAAAGTGTAATTTGTTTGTCTGTTTTGGAGCGCGTCGCATGCACACATTTCAGCCTGAGGAACAGAGATTCTTGTGCGGATTGTGCTTTCAACGTTTTAATATCAAACATGTCCCGCAATTTAGCAAAA
Organism: Sinocyclocheilus anophthalmus; assembly: GCA_018155175.1. NCBI lineage: Eukaryota > Metazoa > Chordata > Actinopteri > Cypriniformes > Cyprinidae > Sinocyclocheilus > Sinocyclocheilus anophthalmus. The sequence goes on from JADLZN010007944.1 coordinate 80,999, forward strand.
GTAAAGACGGCATCGTACAACAATCACGAACTGAGCTGATTCTGACGTTAAGTTTGTGTTTTAGGGAGGAACGAATGCACACCGCTGTGAAGGGAAAGAAGTTGCGCAATACGAAACGCAGCTAGTTTTTAATAGCTTTACCTCATGTCTTCTTTTGTATAATACTTAGAAGCCAAAATCAAAATAAAAAAATTAAATTAGCTTAATAAAACAGCCACAGGCCTAAAGTGTAAGCAGATGTTTGAATGTTTAGTTCTCTCTTCTATCATAATTAAACAGGGCTTTCATGTTACGCGTGCTGAAGCTCCTCCGCGTGAGCGCGATCTCACTTCTGAATTGCGAATAGCAAAAATGCATCATAGACAAAGGTTAGAAAAAAAACCAGCTGGCAACTCTGGTGAGATCGAATTGCGATAATGGTATATATAGCAATAAAATGTATGTGTGTTTTTATCAATTTTCCATACTGATAGCAGAGAAACCGTTGAACATTCAGAGCTTATCGATCTCGGTCTTCTCATAATTTAGCCCCGGTACGATTAAAATACCGAGTTTCGGTAACACCCCTAATGCAGAACCCACGGCCAGAGTCGGGGGAGGGAGGAGCCATGGTGCGCCCAACAGGGAGATACAGACGGAGACGGAGCCAAAGGGGGTGGAGACCCAGGCGAAGCTGAGGAGACAGAGACCCGGGTGACACCGAAGGCCTGGAGGGCCAAGGCGGAGCAGCAGTTTCACAGGACCAAGGTGGAGACAGGGGTCGGCAGGCCTGGGCACAGCTGGTGCGACCAAGGAGGAGCCGGAGGAACCCGACAGAGCCAGAGGGATGGTGGGACAAGGCGCAGCCAAAGGTGTGGAAGACCATGGTGGAGGCAGGTCGACGACTGACCAAGGCAGAGCCAGAAGGATGAGGGAGCCGGTGTAGTGGATCTGAGGAATGACAGAAACACCGCGTGGGCCAAGGAGGAGCTGAAGGGTCGGAAGACAGAGGTGGAGTCCAGGGCTCGGAGGACTTAGGCGGAGCCAGGGACTCGACCCACACAACGCTAGGCAAAGACGAGAATGGAGACTGGAAGATCCAAGGCTATATCCACCTTGCAAATTGGAGAAAATTGAGGAAGAGCCGAGAAGCTGGAGGGAACCATCGGAGGCAGAGCCAAAAGACTGAGTGGCTTTGGACGAGAGGGAGAGGGAGGCTGGGCCGGATTTCTGACGACACAGGTGATCAGGGCCGGGGCAGAACCAGTGGGAATAGGAGATCGCCCCCCCCCCCCCAGGGTGGAACCAGCAGAGACCAAGTAGATTCAGGGCTTGGCGGAACCAGCGGAGATACAGGAGATTGAGGACAGGGCAGAAACAGACTCAAAGTGTGGTGCCGGGTGAAACAGACACGGTGCAGGGAAATGAAACATAGAAAACTCACTCACTCTCCCAGTCAATTAGCATCTTCTGCCGCTGCTGAGGGGGTAGATCTCCATGACATCCCCTCATACTCCACCAGTAATCCCACTGGCACAGGCAATTTTGCCAGCTCACACACCTGATCAGACTTCTTTGATTTGGTCAGATTTCTTGTTCTAGCTTCAGCTCAGGCTCTCCTATTGCGGCAGGCTCAGGCTCATTGTCTGCGGTGGTCTCAGGCATCACTGGTGGTGGGCTCAGGGCTGGTAGTGGCTAGAGCGCCAACTTCCTCCTCACTCTTACAGATGGTGAAGGGGGAACCATTGTGGAGGAGTACCCACTCCACGTACTCCCATGAAAGTCCCTAGAGGCTCATTTCCGGGCTAGCGCAGTCTCGCTTTAGCATTGAGGCTTGTCTGGAAAAGCACAGACAGGCAGTCGTCATCATACAGGACAAGATGGCAAAGGCCTAAAAACTCCTTTGTGTGCCTACCTAGGGACCTGTTTACCCTGTGAGAGGAGGAGGATTTTCTTTGCTGCTAGATCCATTATAATTTGGTCCGCTTTCTGTCACAGGTGGTTGCAAAAGTAGTAGTTGAAGCAGGATCTATTTACAACAATATTAACATTTATTAAACAAAACTCGCATGAAATGCATGAAACACAATACAGAACCAAGTAGAACACAACAATAATGAACACAGGGCTTAAATACACAGAGAACTAATCAGGTGTGAACTAATCTAAAACCATAGAAATTAACCAGCAGCAGGAAAAATGGGGACAAAAGAACTGGGACACAGGAACAACGAAAACTAGGGCCCTGTCCACACGAACACGGGTATTTTCAAAACCGCAACTTTTTCTATGCGGTTTGGCCGTTTGTCCACACACAAACGCAGAACCAGCTCATGCCTCACTGAACTGACCTTTTTGACAACTTCCCTCCAAGGGTGTAAGATTTTCCAGCAAACTCCGATTGTTCAGTGCTTGTCAGTGTAGCTGTGGCTGAAAACCGGGCAGATTTTTGCCGGCTTGTGACCGAACTTGCGCAATGCTGTTTCTCCTTTGATTGACGTCAGATTGTACGCACGCTATCCTCCTATTGTTTAGCATCAGTGAGTCTCGTGCAGTGACTACAGGGCTCGGATCCACAATTATTGCTGCTAATAACTGTGCCAACTAGGGCTGCACGATTAATCGCATGCGATTGTCATGCGCATCTCATCAGTAAAGCCGGTTCTGTGATTAGTAGTAAATCTCCATCACTGCATTCAGATAATCGGCATTTACTACACAGAGCGTTGTGTTCACTGACAAGCTACGCAAGATTTGCCGGTTCATATCGCAAGATTAATCGCGCTTTTTGTTCAGCCACAATCCAAATTTGTTATATTGCAAATAATTGAAGTTGGTCAGTAACGACTTGGATCTTTTCTTTGTACTTTTGTCCATTAATAAAAGTTAAGAGAATTAACAAATTCAGTCACTTGATTATTGCAATTTTACAAACGTCCCAGCTTTTCTGGGGGATTTGGGGTTGTATGTTTCCCACTCTGCGTAGCGGATCAGCTCATGGGAAATATGATTAATTAACCATAACTAGTTATAATTACCTATTCCTATTTTAGATCCACTGGGTAGATATTTAGATGACCACCGAGGGTCAACCGTCTATGTCCATTCTAATACGTTAATTTCCTAGGTTCAAGAAATCACCTCTTACTGTCAATTCTAATATAGTTTTTACGCTAACTCTGCATGATTATTGGACTCCGGTTATGAGTAACAATTGAAACAATCAAGGTGATACAAGTACGTGTTTTATTAACGACATAAACCCTTAAACCTATTCTAACATCTACATAAACACATTAACACGTCTACCTACACATACACACACACACACACACACAACAGTTGGTATAAGGAACAGGTTAAAGTTTAACTCAGCATAGAAAAAGGCATAAAGAATGGATTTTATGGAACATTTTGCATGTATATTCAACAGATCAAAGCCTTCAGGGATACGTCAGATTCTGAGTTCAAACACACCTTTGTAAAAAGGTGTAACTGATACTTAATGTATCAATTAATAAGACTAAGTTTGATACTTAGCGAGTCTCGGCGGTCTGAAAGAGATTCCTGATGCAAATCTTAAAGCTTCCCGTAGATCTTTGCTGAATTCGGGTCGATGAGAAGAACCAGTTTGAGTCAGTGTCACTTGATGAATGGAAAGGACTAGGCCGAAGAAAAGGCCTGGCACAGATGCTTTGGTATCCTGAAGCGTTTTTCTCACATCTTCATCTTTGCTTCTGACCGGACCACCGACTGGGGCGGGTTCCCTGAGCCGGCCTTTAATGGTCTGAGCAGATCTCCGCCCTTCCAAGATGGGCTTTGTCCAATGAGCAAAATGAATTTCCGAGCGGGATGGTGGCAATTTTGGCTGGAGGTTTACTACCCTTATATCGGTATTCGGGTACCCCCCCCTTTGTTCTCTAAGCTGGTATTTGTCAACTGGCTTAAATCGAAATTATTACGATTTCTCAGGCCTAATATATATTGCTATCGTACCACCATACTATACACGCTTGTTCGGAGCATGACTAAGGCATTCATATACTAAAAAAAAACCAAAAGGGTAAGATTCCATATCGTGAAAAGGGACGGATCAGGAATAGCGGGTCCCCTCACAAGCCTACTACAATAGTCTAATAATATCAAGACAACATACCAATGACAATAATAACTCAATGGCCTGAGACGTGTATGTGTGTTCCTTCCAATAACGGTTTTTCTATGATTAACAGAACACCGTCCATTTCTCCTCTGCTTTTGCCTTGGGACCAAGTGTGTCTCTCCTTCTCACATTCTTTGGCGGTCCATAAAACCAGTGATATCATGATTAGTTTTCATGGTGACCATAGCGCCTGGTGTTCAGCAGACATCCTGGCATCCAGTTAATTGAGTGAGGGTACTGTGACGATTTGTTAATCTAATGACTAATTGATTTGTTAAATCAAATTAAAATTAGTGTGTCAGATTGGTCGAGACGCTACATATATCCCCCTTTCGAGCGTTGTTGTCCGTAGAAAAGACAACAGCGAGCGACGTCAAAGGTGCAGAACAATCGAACACGCACCTGGCACTCACGGCTGGGAGCCAGTTGTGGTTTTTGGCTGTTGGTGCCGTGTTTGATGCTGTCTGGTGGTGTGCTGTGGTTATGTAGGCTGTAGCAAGGTGTGGGTCTTCGAGCTTATGCAGCAGGTGTCGAGGCGGTGTCACCTGTCATCCTGAAGTGAGTTAGTCCGCGTAGGATGTTTTTTTTGTTGATGTTGTTAGCCAGTAGGCAATCTGTGCTACCCATGATGTGGGACAGCTGGGTTAGACTCTCAATGGTGAGAGTGCAGGTAGTTCCAGGGATTGCAGGTAATTGTTACGGAGATTTTGTAGTGTGCAGAGAGTTTAAGACTGACCTAGTGATGATGGCAGGAAAGCAGCAGGTGGTTGTTAGCTCGTCTGTTCTGCCGAGACGTGCACTGCATAATTCTGATGGTTTGCGGTGTCGCTGGCTCCTTGTAGTCGGCACCGACTTGACTTGCCTGAGTTGTGTTTGGAAGCTTTCGCTGTTGGGGCATGTGGGCCCCGCTGCTCAGATCCAACCTTTGTCTTGGCTGCTTCCTAGGGTGTCGACCGGTTTCCTCCCTTGGAGGGGCCTGATGCTGTTGTTGCAGCAGGCAAGGAGTCAGAGGTTTGTCCTTCTCACTACTCCTTAGTTGAGTTTTGTTCAAGGAGCTCTTTTGCGAGTGTCAGCAGCTCCTGTAACCCAGAAGTAGGCGTGTCCAGCTGTCCTTGTGTAGCCTCCGTTCAGCACCCGTGTGGAGGAGGATGTTGTGGTGGACTGCTTTTGGACATACCGTGGTGTTTGCAGGATGAGGATGGCTTTTCCCAGTGGTTGGTCTGGGACCTGTGTCCGTTGCCATGGTGATGGCTCCGTCCTCTTCTGGCTAGGGGCTTTCTGTAGAAGGGTTTTGCATTGTGGCAATGCTGGGTGCCTTCTGTTGCCCGCTTTGGATTCTGAGTTGTGAATTTCAGAATCAGTGGGGTTTGACAAACTCCTTTAGTGGAGGCCTTGTGCTTGTTAAAGGCCTTCTGTGTCAGGTTACGCAGCTGTTGATTAGGCATTGTGCGGCAGGCCCTAATGCCTAGATGACTTCTTGCAGCTGGTGTCCTCCGCCATCCCAGGGTAATCGTGAGCTTTGGAGTAAGTTTGTCAAAGTCTGTGGTAGTAAGCATGGGGAGTTTCAACGCCGGCCCTGCTTGGTGTCTGGGGCAGTGATCAGTCCGTGTTCAGACTCTGGGTCTGAGAGTATTTAGGTTGCCAGATGTGTTGTCTCTGGCCAGCTCGTTGGGGTCTGTGGGGCCTCATGGTGTGTGTGTCTGTAGTGATCCTCTGAAAAGGTCCCTGCCCCACCCCCTTGTGGCTGCTGGTTGGTGACGTGTGAACAGTGGCTCTCGCCCCCCCCTCACAGGTTCAGACTCTTGGCTGAGGGGGGTGGGCCTGCTGGCCAGGGGAAGTTCTGTTTCGTGTTTTCCCTATCTGTTCGCCTTGTGGTCTGCAAGCATATTTCAGTTCATTTGTGACACTGAATTCACCTCGTTGCGTTGCTTCGGTTCGCCTGAATTTTTTTTTGTTGCAGCTGCAGAGGTTTTCAGGGAGCTGACTTGTGAAGTGTCAAGCAGAACACTGAATTCACCTCGTTGCGTTGTTTCGGTTCGCCTGAATTTTTTTTTTGTTGCAGCTGCAGAGGTTTTCAGGGAGCTGACTTGTGAAGTGTCAAGCAGAAGGCTTTGGCTCCCTTTCCCCCTTTCGTAGCTGTGCACAGGCATGGAGGGCTTGCGCTGCTGGCGACGTGGTGTTCAACCTGATGTCTTTTGCTTAGGTCTATGCGCAGTCGTTAGGACTGTTTAAATTCTTTCTGAACCATGTTAAGCTCCTCTCTAATTGCTGAGTCAGGGTTTGGACCTCAGCTCTGTCTGTATGCAGGTGGCCTTGTAAGGCCTAAGATGTGGTGTCTCTCTCATTTAGTTCCACATATGTTGTTTTAAGAGTGACTTTGTGTGAAACAGTTCTCTTTTCAAGTCCTGTGTGATGGCTTTTTCCAGCGGCGCTTGGTGTCTAGCAGCTGTTAGAGCCTCTGTGAAGACTGGTGATTTCTTTCTGTCGCACCTTTCTGTGAGGTTCTTTGCATCCGTTCTGTGTTTTCTCTCGTTGAGCAGGTGTCAGTTCTCTGCAGAATTCTGTGACTTGCAGTTTCAGCTCATATACCTCCTGTCTGAGGCCCTTGAGGGTGTGGGGCGAGGAGAGGATGATGCTGGTCAAGTATTCGCTTATGTCGCAGTCTCGCTGTTACTTTCTTTGCCATTGCAGGTCGTTGGCTGCTTTGAGCTGAATGATGTCCATTACCGTGCTCTGCTGGGTTTCCAGGTGGTCCTGGTGAGTTGGCAGGGCTGGATGTCTGTGGAATGTTTGCGACATATTGGCACACTTGTGGGAACACCAGAGAGTGAGAGACACAAGGCAAATGCAGGTACCTACAGAGGTGTTAAACTATCTCGAGAAGGGACGCTGGTAGGCCGTAGTCAGGTAGACTAGCTGGTGGGAGCCGCTAGTGAGGTAGTGTGCTATGATTTTGTGTTCGTGAACACAAAGGGAGTGTTTGCATAACTTTGTTGAGGGGGGCCGTAAGCAGGGGTCAGCTGATGATCGGGCTATACTACTGATGGTTCACGGTTTTGGTCACTATGACGAAACTGAAATAGAATAAGATGAACTCAAAAAAAAAAAGGAACATTTTTACCTATTTTATTTTTTTTCTAAGATATATGGCTAAGCAGGTTTCACTTGTGTGATGCTGCAATAGACTTCATAAACCTAGGGTTAGGCTGTTTGGTAAACTAGCAGGGATCCACCAAATACATCATCAAAAGAAAAAGAAACAGTGGGAATAGTTTCTAGTTTTATGTTAGCCTACATCGTGTTGCAATGGTAGCTGCCCTTCAACATATTAGGCCTGGCACTGAGGCGTGAGAAATAGAGAGGAAACAGGGATTATGCTACTAATAAACTGTATAACTCGTTAAGGAAACGACAGTTGCTAGACTACTGTAATCCTATCCAAAAGGCGCGTGGTGATGGTGGAAAATTACTAAAATAAGGTAAATAAAACACGACACACGCAAAAAAAAAAAATGATAAAACAAAGTGGTCCTACGAGCTGTAGGAATTAAAATGGGGAAAGTAATAAACAATAACAAATAAAAATAAAAATGAATACTAAAAACAATAATAAAAAATAAAAATTTATTTAATTTAATCTCAAATTTAATAAAAATCTATTTAGCTGACTTGGTACATTTGTGCTAAACAAATGTAAATAAATGCAATAAAATTAAAAGAGGTAGAATAAAGTCAAAACACAAATAAACAATAACACAAGTAAAACCCAGTATGTGGGTGGGTCCCACAGGTACCTGTGATGGCATCAACAGGAAGTGACACCAAGAGTGACGGAGAGAGAGAGGGAGAGAGAGGTGTGGTTAGAAAGTTACACTTTACACGCCTATCTAAGCGTTAGCCAGATGCTAACAGTTAGCAGTTGAGGTAAAGGGCTTAGTTTAAGAGTTAGTGTTAGTTACACGCAATTCTTTGTTTAAACACAGGTCTGTGAAGTGGGTGGTGTTGTCAGATTAACTGGAAGAGTCTGCTCACACTTTCGGGGTCACGTGTTGCTAGGAGACCATTGCAAGCTCACAACAGGTGCAGGTGGAGCGGACTTTTGTTTTTTTTTTTGTGGCCCAACTGCTGTGAGAATGCATGGGAAACTCATGCATGTCCCATACAGATTCATTCATTAATCAAAACAGCACATTCACTTCACAGGCTATGGTGGATTCGTAGTTAGCTACGCTTGAATAACACCATTAATTTTACGTAAATGTTTCACGTGAGCGAGTCAAAATGAAATACAATGTTACGTAACACATAATAAGGCCTTAAATCAGTGTAATGAGGAGCATCGCTCAGATCACCTGCATAGTGCTGAAAAAGGGGATTTCTTCGCGCAAGATCAGATCGATTTATTCTGGTACCATTTATATGCGCTGCTAATCTGAGATTGCGTCGTCAGAAAATAGACTTATGCTCCACTAACAACAGATATTAGGATTTCTTCGCTAAAGTCAGGTTATTTTCTTATCGTACGATTTAAAAACATTATTGCACTGAAACTTTCTAATACCTGTAGAAAGGCACCTTCAAGCTATAGTTTTATCTGATTAAATTCAGAACCTGGTGCGCGCATGTATAAGAGTTACGTAAATGTTTCACATGAGCGGATCCATATGAATACAATGACACATAATAAGGCCTTAAATCAGTGTAATGAGGAGCATCGCTCAGATCACCTACACATTACTGAAGAAGGGGATTTCTTCGCCCAAGATCAGACTGATTTATTCTGGTACCATTTATATGATCTGCTAATCCCGAGATTTCGTCGTCAAAAAATAGACTTGTGCTCTACTAACACATAAATTAGGATTTCTTCGCTAAAATCAAGTTAGTTTCTTATCGTACGATTTAAAAAACATTATAGCACTTGGGGGGGAAAACTTCTTACTGCATCGCGAAGCGCTTCAACTCAACCCGCCATTTTATCTGGTTTTTATCAGGAACTGGTATGCGCATGGAGAAGAATTTACTAACTTATGAAACAGACACATAAGTTTGATTATTGGGTCTGCTTGCAAGCATTGTTTAAAACGACTCCACCGTTCTAACTTACTGCTCGTACTGCCTAAGTAGGAAACTATTGTTTCCCCAGCAATGTGAATGCCGGGATTTTTCTGGCTAGCTCGTCAAAGTTTCTGGGGGTCACATCATTCGCTGCTGCGGGGATGCTTGGAAGTATTACAGTTCTGTTCTTTCAGTTTTTTAAGCAGAAAGTGTGTTGGCTCTCCCCTTCGTATCTTGTTGCATATGAATGGAGTTTTGCACGGCTGAATGAGGATTCGGGAGTAGGGTGTCTCTCCCACTGCGGTTCCTTTCGCCAGGCCTGTAGGAGTCCCTGAGTTCTCTTCGGCGCATGTCAAGCTTGTCTTGAGTGTTGTTCAGCTGCTGGATCAGAGTCTCAGTTCTGGCAACTTTGTCTAATAGCTCAGAATTTGCTGCTTTAATAGTTATTTTGTGTGGGTGTTTCCTTTCCAGTTCCTTTCTGGCTACCTTTTCCAGGTGTTCTTGCTGTTCAGCAGCTGTCAGAGCTTTTTTAAATCTATTGATTTCCTCCTGTAGCCCCATTTTGCTGGGGTCCTTGTGGGCTACCGCTGTGATCTGTTGCTTGAAATCGTTTACCTCCTGTTTCAGACCCATGAGGTTGTGGGCCAGGAAGATGATGTCCTTGGTGAGCTTTTTGTAGCCATAATTCTCGCTTGAGTCATGAGTCTGAGGTTCTCTTCTCTCTGTGTCCAGTTGCTTTCTGCTCAGTAGGTGGTCGTCGGGCCTGGTTAAAGGGGGTGTTCCTCACGACGCCTTGCCAGCCCTCTCTGTTCTGCATTCTGTGCAGTTAGTCTGAGCATCTGCAACTTTTTGACACACTGGTGTTGAGAGTAAGTGCTAGAGACTACTACAAGATCAAAACCGAGTGTGAATGCTAAAATAGTTTTGGGTCAGCATATGTTTTGCTGAAAAGGACGTAAACAGGATTTTGATTGATGATTTAAGACTACTGTCAAATTATTGTCAAATTATCACTCAGAATTTGCTGACGGTTCCCCAAACAGGCTTAATCTCTGAGGTATGAAGGAGAAAAGGGAAAAGCAGAAGGAAAAGGAGAGCATTTCTATTCTGATTATGCTGATTATTTTTGAAAATAGACAAATCAAAAATAGAAATGTCTCTGTTTCCTTTTGAGGTTCAGAGAGAACATCACGGGGGCATAACATGGAAATGGATTTAAAATTAGCTGACTGCTATTAACAAAACAAGGTAATCATTCTGGTATTAGGAACAAATAGCAGCACTAGTGATTAGTGTGTTACTAAAAGCACCCAATACCTCAATGAGTCTTTCCTCGATAGACAGTTAAGATTTAATTAAATTTAGATTGAATTAACTAGTAACTGAGCATTAGCATTCAGGAAGGATAGATCTAAGGCAGTTAAATTCGCTGAGACGAATTGAAGATTGAGAAACCTAGAAAAAGAAGAAAAAGAAGGAAGAGAAGTGGAAAAATCAGAAACGAGGGATTAGTTTAAATTCAAATTGCTTCACACTGCATACACACATCTGTATTTAAAAGCTTCAATTAAGAGTGTTAACCCCTAATTGTTAAAACTATTTGGTAGCTTAGCCTAAAATGAAAATATGCTAAGTCGTGTTAGCTTAACGGCTTCAGATGGTTTGTTTACAACATGGCGTGTTGAGCTATGTGAAGTTAGCGCTTCCTGTGAAAAGTTGTTGTCACGGTAACCAATGCAAGCCAGTGTAATTAACGCAGTTTAATGCCTGTCTATGTTAAACAGTCACAGTTTTAGAACGTGGTGCTTTCAGCCTTCAAGACTTGTTGCATTACCTAAGCATTTCGGTGAGTGCTTCTCTAATGCAACAATAAACTTCTTGCACTTGTTTAAAGAATTACAAAATGGGTTTAATGTAAGTTAAAGCCGGTTTAAACATATTTGTAGTTATGTTTGCCTCACATATGATTACTAAAGTACAGTATTACACCTTTATTTTCACTCAGCGAGTGAAACACAGTAATGTCCACCAGGTTGCTCGGCTTATATATACAGTCAAAGTGTAGATGATTTGCTTCAATCTAATTATAAACTATACGGCCTTTATGCTGTAGAAAGGGGAGCAGCGCTCTCATCTACCTTGATATAACTGTACTGAGTTTTCTTCTTCAAAGAAACAATTTAAACACTACTGCGATTTTTGTGATTTCTTCACTAAAGCATTTTACATTATGGTACAGTTTGGACATGGCGCTGAGCTGAGATTCAGATTTACGCTTTGTCAAGACAGATTTATGTTTTAATACTGAAATTAGGGTTTCTTTGTTAAAATCAGATTAACCTTACACCGATGTCATTAAGCATGAAATACATAAAGACTATTTCAATCATAATAGTGGTACCAATTCAAGCCCCTACTTTATATGCATTTTAACAAGCCAGCAAATAGGGACACAACCGGGCATATGAAGTCACGTCCTATTTTAACCTGGGCTATCAAGCACACACTTTTAAGTTGCCAGTGTTTAAACTCATAACTTTCGTTTTATCATGCCCGCATTCTCTCCACCAAAATCTGTAGCGAATCAGCTCATGGGAAAATATGAATAATTAACCATAACTAGTTTATAATTAACTATTCATATTTTAGATCCGCTGTAGATATTTAGCTGACCTCTCTGTCAACTGTCTTTTCAATTCTAAGAACTTTAATTTCCTGTTTAAGGGAAATAACTTTCTTACTGTACAGTTCTACACCGAGCTTGTAGCATAAATCTTCATGATTAAGTGACTCCAGTTATAAGAAAACAATGAACCATGTCAAGTGTGATATAAATAAGGTTTTATTAACTACATAAACACTTAAACTAGTCTAACATCCTACATAAACACATAAAACTGGTCTAACATACACATACACAAACACACACACACACAAAAACAGTTGGTATATGAAAGGGTTAAAGTTTAACTCAGCATAGATAGAGGCATAAAGAATGGATTTTATGGGACACTTTGCATGTATATTCAACAGATTAAAGCCTTCAGGGATACGTCAGATTCTGAGTCCAAACACAAAAAAAAACCCCCCCGTTTTTTGTAAAAAGGTGTAACTGATACTTAATGTATCATTTAATAAGACTAAGTTTGATACTTGCAAGTCTCGTTTGTCTGAAAATAGATTCCTGATGCAATTTTAAGGCCCAAGATCTTGCTGAAGTTGTTTGATGAGAAAGAGCTAGTTTGAGTCAGTGTCACTTGATGAATGGAAAGGACTAGGCCTAAGAAAAGGCCTGGCACAGATGCTTTAGTATCCTGAAGCGTTTTTCTCACATCTTCATCTTTTCTTCTGACCGAACCACCGACTGGGGCGGGTTCCTGGAGCCGGGCCTTTAAGGTCGGAGAAGATCTCCGCCTTTCAAGATGGGTTTGTCCAATGAGCAAAATGGAATTTCCGATCGGGAGGTGGCAATTGCTGGAGGGTTTACGACCCCTTTGTTCTCTAAGCAATGCATAGTTAATTCCTTGTCACAATGGACCCTTAATCGAAATTCCATCAACGATTCTCAGTTGGTCCCGTCTAATATATATATTGCCTATGTACCAATATATAATATACCCGCTTGTTTCGATCATACGAAGGCAAATTAATAGATACTAAACAAGGTAAGATTACATGTAGTGAAAAGGGAGGATCAGGAATGGTTCCCCTCACAAGCATACTAAAATAGTGTAAGAATATCAAAGACAAAATACACAATGACAATAATATACTCAATGGCCTGAAGAAATATTTGTGTTCATTCAAATAACGTTTTTTTCTATGAATTAACTAGAACACAGTCCATTTCTACCTACTCCCTCTGCTTCTCCTTATTCCTTGGGACAAGAGTGGGCTGAGGGGGGGGGGGGGGAGTGGCCTTCGGTCGGAAACATTCCTGGGGGTCATAAAACCAGTGCTATCATGATTAGTTGTCATGGTGACCATAGCGCCTGGTGTTCAGCAGACATCCTGGCATCCAGTTAATTGAGTGAGGGGACTGTGACGATTTGTTAACCTAATGAATAATTGATTTGTTAAATCAAATTAAAATTAGTGTGTCAGATTGGTCGAGACGCTACACTGCCTTAAGTTTATCAACATTTACCCACCCTCATGTCATTCCAAACCTGTATGACTTTCTTCCTTCAATATTTAAAAAAATGAGATTATTTTGTTAGTACAGTAAGACAATTGTCATTTTTGGCTGAAATATCCCTTTTATGTATGTATCTATGTATGTATCTCCCTTTTATAGGTGACTATACTGTCAAACATATTAATCTGAAAGGAGAAACGTGAAGATGGCACAGAGAGAGCGAGTACTACAGTCAGAGACAGGTAAGGAGAAAAGCCGGCCAGCTCTGCTGACTCAGGACATTACAGAAGTGTTGATTTCCGCTCCATTTCTTCAGCCTCTTTGTAATTCTAATGAGAGTGTAAAAGGTGTCAGGAGCCAGAGAGGGAGTAGACAGAAGAAGATAGGGTGAAAGAGAGCAGATCAGATTAAATATCGACTGACTTCAGGCTGTCTGATGCAGACAGGCAGTGTACTGAGTCATCATTTGTATACCCTGCCAGCTCGGCTGAGAAGGAGAGACAGAAAGAGGATGAGCAGACACAGCCGGGAGGGAGAAGAAGGAAGAGAGGAGTTACCCAGGGGAGTGTGAGGAGAGCAGTGAAATGTTGGGCTGGTGGGGGAGGAGAGACCAGCATAAGTAGGCGAGACAGAAAGCATGCTGTCATGTAATGAAGGGAGTGAAAATAAAAGATGGGATGAGAAGAAAGAAAAAGCAACAGTGGCTGAACAAGAGGCTGGATGGAATACAAAACAAATACTGGATCGAAACTAGGACTGTTCAGATGAACATTTATTAAAGAGGCTGGAGATCTCTGGGAAATGAGAGAGAAAGGATGTTTATAAGAGTATACCAGTGTAACTATGCAGGGCTCCAGACAATTTTTTTACGTGCCATAGAATAAGCGTGTTTTATTTTTTTTATTTTATTTTTATTTTTTTTACATTTTAACATTTCAATCATACTGTCATGTGTTTATGTCTCATCTTTTCTTGACTTTATCAGCATTTTAATCCATCTTGTAGATGACCTGGGAACTAAGGTTCACAACTAAATGTCTTTTTTTTCACCTGAAATACAGTCGCAAAGAATTGTTCATTACACAGAGTCTGTACCAATATCGTGGACCATAAGCATCACTTGGCCTCTGAGTGTAGTTTGGGCTCCTCCTCAATGCATTCTGTAAATGTTGTCATACACTCTTAAAAATAAAGGTGCTTCACGATGCTTTTTTGTCTAAATGGTTTCATAAATAACCTTTAACATCTGAAGAACCTTTCTGTTTCACAAAAGTTCTTTGTGGCGAAAGAAGGTTCTTCAGATTATAAAAGGTAAGAAAGAGATGGTTCTTTTAAAGAACCTTTGAATGAATGGTTCTTTGTGGAACCAAAATGGTTTTTCTATAGCATCACTGTGAAGAACCTTTTAAGCACCTTTATTTTAAAGTGTATGTCTTTCACACTTTCAGTCTGCTTTTCTTAATTAGTAAAATGCAATTTTATAGGAGGAGTTGAATCATGTAGGCAACCAACACTGTTAAGTAAAAATATGAATATGCAATATAGCGCATATATTTAGCAAGATGCTCCTCTTTATAGTTATTTTTCTTGCTAACTGATGAGCTTATGGACTAAAGGACTAATTAATGGTTATTCTGAGGTAAATGTATATAACGTTGCAAAGTTTACAAGCTTTACACATTCTCCACAGTTTGAAACACTGAATGAGCTTTTAACTTACATGAGTAAGTTGTACTGTAGGCTCTTTTATAAAATAGCCTACATTTTGATTTAATTCTACTTTAATTCATGTTTATTATGTAGCTATTATGTAGCTACTAGTGTAAGAGACAGATTAAATGGGTTCACGTTGCGCTTGAATGAGCGCTCCTAAGCGATTGCCGCCTGCTGCATTAAAGAGCCACAAAACGTTATTTATTGTTTGAATTTTGTTATGAATTTGGAATAATTTTAAAGCTGATACTTTGTTTATTAAAATGTAACAAAGCACAAAGCTTATTGCGATTATTGGACGGCAAGTGCGCTTCAAATAATAAGTTCACGCTTTAACAGAACACAGCATAGACTAAGATCTTGTTAAAGGGTCATATGATGCGATTTAATTTTTCCTTTCTCTTTGGAGTGTTACAAGCTCTTCTTGGTGCATAAAGAAGATCTGTAAAGTTGCAAAGACTAAAGTCTCAAATCCAAAGAGATATTCTTATAAAAGTTAAGACTTGTCCACGCCATCCTAAAACGGCTCGTTCTAACACGCTACCGCCCCCACATGTCTACGTCACTATGTGAGAAGATTTGCATAACGCCGCTTAAAGGTTCACGCAAAGAAAGAAGGCGTAACTTTTATTCTCGCTGTAGTATTGTTGTTGTTGCTGCCGCCGCCATGTCGTGAAGTCGCTGTGTGTTTCATTGTGAAAGCAAAACTAATTTGTTTGGTCTTCCAAAAGAGGACGATTTCCGCTTCGTTATGCCTGGAGCTGATCGTTGCTGGTCGCTGAGGAAATACATCAACTCCGCGCTGTGGATTGCCGGATCGGCTTTCACTGTGGACAAAGCAGAGTCCAGCCCGGGGTCGTCACATGTGGTTGCTGCAAGCCCGCCAGACGCTCCTTCGTCGAATCCGCCGGCCGCGCCGTTCTCAAGCCCGCCCGCCTCCGCTCACTCTAGCTTGCCGTGTGTGACGCTCTGTGTTTTGTTTTGAAAGCGAAACTGCTTTGTTTGGTCTTCCAAAAGATGGACCCGACTAGAATCGGGTTAAGTTTATTACAACACGTTCCAGACGAGTTTAACCCAAATATTCAGATGGTGTGCAAGCACATTTTATGGAGGCTGTTTCCTGATCCGGTAGAGAGACTACAAATGCCGCTGTTCTGACTCACTAGACAGTAAGATACGTTTTTAGATATTTAAAAGAATTTGCCACTGACGATTCGCAGTATAAGTCATTATAATCCGTAATTATGTCCCCACTGGATGCAACAAATGCCTCGTTTATAATGGGTTTTAATGTTTTTGTCGCGTTGCTCCAGCCGGACAGGGCATCACAGTATGGTTAGGGCTAACATTTCCGTCACAGGCTTGAGGTAATCAGCCAATCGCAACGCACTGGATAGCTGGCCACTCAGAGCACATCTCGCTTTTCAGAACGTTGAGCTTTTTGGGGTAAAACAAAAAAAAAAAAATCGACGCGTTTCAGAAAGGCAGGGGAACAAAACATAGAGGAGAACAATAATGTACAGTATGTGGAAAATTATGTGTTTTTTTTACCTTAAACCGCATAAACACATTTCATTACACCAAATACACAAAATAATGTTCTTTTTAGCAACATCATATGACCCCTTTAAGAAGAAGCCATATTAGTAATGATTATAAACTAGAATTGTTAACGATATTGCCAATATCCACACAACTGACAGCTTTACCTGTTTTAGTTTCTTGTAGTTGTGCACGAAATAGACACTGCTTTTCTGCATTTTCACTTCGCACGTCTCCGTCATTTCGTTCTCTCTCGCGCTGCACAGCTGAGCTGCGTTTAGCAGGTGTGCGACAATGCTGCTGTGCGCGCGGCAGAGATGAGGACTGTTTGAAACTATTTTTCCACTAAAACTATGATGCGCACGCATCGTCTCAGTTTAATACGTGAACATAACAAAAGATGTGATCACAAAACAATCAGGAAAAAAGGCATTACATGCCATTTTTTAAATTATAACCTATATAGTCGCCAGTGCGACCTCAGCAAAAACTTCACTCGCAATCGCAAATTAATATTTTTGGTCGCAAATGCGACCGTTTTAGTCGCAGTCTGGAGCCCTGCTATGCCAACATCTAGATCTTACAAACAATATGGAGATGAAACAATGGATTATAAAAATAAAAAGGAAAAGAAAACACCTACTTAAAAACTGACCCTTATAAGAAAAGTAGCACCTACTAACTAGTTACTCAACATTGAACAAAGAAGGGATATAAACAAGTCTGTCTTAAACAATAAATATAAGAAAGTCAAGCTTTTAGTGTCTGAAAAAAGGCGCTATATTGTTTTTACACTTTTTTTTCAAGTTAATATTGCTGTTTTGGCTCTGTGCATATATATTATTTTCCATTCTTGTTTACATTTATTGTGATTTTTGTGTGAATATATGTATGCCTCTGTGCCCGTGGTCCTCAACCAGGGGGCCAGGATCCACTAAAAGGCCCCAGCAAACTTCCATTGGGGTCACAGGATGACTTAAAATTATTAAAATTAATTTATTATTATTATTATTAACAACAACACAATTCATATTACTATACATCATATAATCATATATTTATTCATTTGTTCATATATTCCTAACATATTTACTTGACAGTTTCTTAGCCAAGTATGCAAGTTTAAGTGCGGCCACAAGATAGAGACAAATGAACAAAACGCTGAAGGGAAACACTGGAGTCAAATAAGGAAATTACAGGCGTGCAGTAGCCAGGAGAGCTGGAAAAGCTTTCATGGGGCAGTTCTGCGACAGTTGTTCAGCTGTGACATGACCGATTGTAAGAAACGACAGTCAGCGAGAGGACGAAAGCAAAGGTACGTTACTGTTAAGACACAAAAAGGTCCGCGAGAGTCAGCGAAAGCGTGTGATTTCAACACGTGTAACTTTTTGTCACCACCAAATAAAGCCGATAGACAAGACACCTTTAACGACAGCGCGGTAGTAGGATCACGTGTGTGACCTTTTTGGTCCAAGTCAATCCAGTAAGTAATGAGAGTGAAGGATAAACATAGAAGCAACTGTAGCTCACATTGTTCAATAATTATGTATTGCTCTCTAAATATGCCTATTTTTTAGTCTATGCAGTATACTTAAAATGTTTAGTGAGTGTGGATATTGATATATTCCGTATGCCCTATATTTATTCATGCTTACATTTTTGTTAGTAGAGCACATGTTGTAATAACTTATCTTAGCAGTCATCATTTGTCTGTCAGTCGGCTGTGAAGTGACGCTTCCTGACAGCTGAGCTCAGACAGCAGAGCTACATTTGGATCCAGGTGTCTCTGAATATGACAGCGTTAAAGCTACATATGCTTCAGCTCTTTAGGTCTCATTACAGGCTGAATATTTGGCTCTTGACCATTTCATTGAATTATATTCTCATTATCCATACAACTCAAACATTGTCACACTGACGTTAAGTCATTTATTCAGTGAATGCATGACTAGTATTACACATACTATGTAACTGATAACATTTGGCATTTGTATATTTATTGTAATGTGTGCAATGCTAGATGAGGATGGTTGTGCCCAGGGTTTTCCCACATAAAACAATGAATGAATGATTTTCTGTAAATATGATCTAAAGCAGACTGTATTGTGAAAAGCACTAAACAAAAACTTGACTAATAGCAGTTGAGTACAAATGTTTCATAAGAAGTTTGCAACTGATTAATTTTATGCATTTAAATGCATTTTACACTGCACAGAAGCTTCATCTGAAGTAACATATGCCACAAAAAAGTGCAGAGGCAGCATAAATGCTATCACACTGAAACTACAATTGCAGAAATAGTTTTAAATATGAAATAATGTATATAGAAATGTGCAACAGAATTGAGAGATTACATGTACTGTATACTTTTACAAATATGCAACTACGATAAAAAATTATTATAAGTGGTGAACAAGAAATCTGACTTTCTCACTCCGATCTATTGTAAAACTATCTTCTTTTGATCTCTGAGGTCAGGAGTTGCACAAAGATGGAAGACTGTTTGATAGAAAACCAGACAACCTTTTACTCAAAGGCAGAACACTATTGGAAGGAAGTCCCGCCCACCGTGGATGGAATGCTGGGAGGTTATGGCAGTATTTCCAGCATCGACATTAATGGCTCCAAAAACTTTCTTCAAAAATTCCTTGGGGTGAGTAATTCTACATTAATGCACTGAAAATGTATACTTTTATTCAGCAAGGACACATTCAATTGATCAAAAGTGACAGTAAAGATATTTTATAATTTTACAAAAGATTTCTATTTCAAATAAATGCTATTCATTTAACCTAGATGTTCATCAAATAATCCTGAAAAAAACTCACCGTATCCACAAAAACATTATACAGCACAGTTTTTTTGTTTTTTTTTACATTTAATAAGCACCAAATCAGCATATTAGAATGATTTCCAAAGAATCATGTGACACTGAAGACTGGAGTTCCTGCCATCACAGGAATAATTCATTTTAAAATATATAAAATAGAAAACAGTTATTTTAAATTGCATAAAAAAAATTAAAAAAAATTTTTTTTATTTCACTTTTCTTTGTACAGGGACAACGCACAACACATTGTTTTTGCCAGAGTTACTAGACAGCTAATTTGCATCTGCCGTCCCTGGCAGGTGTTGTTACAAAGTTACAATATTAAGTCACACATAATACAGTACACACAACACATACAATATACAATATACAATACAATATCACATCATACTCCATTAAATTACAAAACCAAGTCAATGATCACATATTTGATTTTCCTTAAGCCATACTTTAAGTGTAGTTTTAAAAATACTAAATGTTGTAATATTAACAGGTATTAAATTCCATCTTTCTGCTGCTCTAACTGAAAAAGCTGATTGTTCAAAAACAGTTTTCTTAAATTTAGTTGAACAATCACCTCTAACTGATGACCTAGTCTGCCTGATATTGTCCTTACAGAAAGTCACACATTGTTTAAGAGGTGGTGGTGCAAGATCATGAAATAGTTTGTACATCAAGCACACATCAGCAAATAATAAAAGATTGTCAAACGTCAATAATTTATAATTCTTAATAATATTGCAGTGATGATAACTCCTTGGCTTTTTAGCTAAGATTTTCACAGTTTGTTTATAAATAGTATATCTTTTTTACAGGTGGTTATACTTGTATGAGACCCACTTTTTTATTTTCCACATACTGTACATATTGTTTCTCCTCTATGCCCCGCCTTTTTGAAACGCGTTGATTTTTACAAAACTCATTGTTCTGAAAAAGCGAGGTGTGCTGTGATTTGCCAGCTATCCAATGCGTTGTGATTGGCCGCATACCTCAAGCGTGAGACGGAAATGTAACACCCTTACCATACTGTGATGCCGTCTCATGGCCGGAGCGACGAAACAAAACCAATAAAACCCATTACAAAACGAGGCATTTGTTGCATCCAGTGAAGACATAATTACTGATTATAATGACTTATACTGTCTTTTTATTTACCCGTTACAACTTGCCTTGCATCATAAAAACCCTGTCTGCATTTGTGATCAGAGAAATGACAAACAACAAGTGTTAACGTTACTCCACACTGCCCAAAGCTCGCGTTTGAATCATCAGTGGCAAATGATAAAAGAAAACGTACTTACGTGAGTCAGAACTGCCGGCATTTTAGTCTAACGTTACTCTCCCAGGATCAGTAACAGTCCTCCATAAAATGTGCCAAAGGCGATCCAAGTTGATGTATTTCCTCAGCGACAGCACGGATCAGCTCTAGGCATGAACGAAGCGAATATCGTCCTCTTTTGGAAACAAAGCAACGTAGTTTTGCATTTCACAACAACACAAGAAAACACACCGCGGCCTAGCATGTATCGAAAACCCCGCTAGTCTTGAGCTTAATCCTGTCCAGATAGTTACTGAGTCTGGCTGGGTCGATAACGCCTTGTCCCTGTGAATTAGCTGTTAAAACTAACGTTTAATCCGATCCGGCGATCCACAGCACTAAGTTGATGTATTCCCTCAGCGACCAGCACAGATCAGCTCTAGGCATGACGAAGCGGATATTGTCCTCTTTTGGAAGGCCAAACAAAGTAGTTTCGCTTTCACAACGAATCCACACAGCGTCTTTCAGGACATGGCGGCAGCGGCCACAAGACTACAGCGAGAATAAAAGTTACGCCTTTCTTCTTTGTGTGAACATTTGGGCGGCAATATGCAAATATTCCCACATAGTGAGGTAGGTATGTGGGGCGTGTTAGAATGAGCCGTTTTAGGTATGCGTGGTTGAATCTTAACTTTTATAAATAATATCTCCTTGGATTTGAGACTTTAGTCCTTGCAAATGACAGATTTTCTTTATGCACCAAGAGCTTGTAACACTCTGAAATCATTAAAATCGCATCATATGACCCCTTTAAGTTTCCTTCGTATGTTCGGTTTAACAACTTTGTTAAAACACATTTATCATTCAATGGAACTGTGCCTATGCATTTTTGCTCCATCCATGCAATAAATGCGCAGCCTTCGACTGCTCAGGTAATGTCGGTATGACCGAGAGCCATTGAAAACCTACAGAAAAGTAAAACTACTTCACTTTAGCATTACTGGCCACGAGTACTAAAGAAGAGATCACACATCAGCTGCTCAAAAAATGTGTCAGTGAGACGAACGGAGCGTGAGCGCAATCCTGTGACAGTCACAGGTGGTAAATAGTGGAGCGTGTGAAGGAGAGATGCGAGGCACGAACACTGTAAAAGGTCTCCATTATTCGTGCTTGTAGTAATTTAATGTGAATATATTTTTGAAAGCATTGAATCGCTATAGAAATCGCGATTAATTCGATTCTTAGCGTTTAAATCGATTACTGTCCGAAATTGATGATTCAAAAATCCATGTTTCAAGATCGATGCATCGAGAAAACGAGTGAATCGTTACACCCCTAGATCAAATGAATACAGCCTTGGTGAAGATAAGAGAATTCTTTCAAAAGCATAAAAAAAAAAAATCTTACAGACCCCAAAATTTTGAACAGTAGTGTAAATATTTTTTGCAAGTCTACGATTCTGAATTGTAGTTCACTGTTAGTTCTTTTAAAATTAAATATTTGCAAATATGATATTTGTACGCTCTTTTCAAAGATTCGGCTCTTTTGGCTCGGCTCCCTTAGAAGAGCCGGCTCTTATGGCTCCCAAATGGCTCTTTATTTAGTATCACTCTGAGCCTTCTTTTTTAGCAATTTTGAATGGTTTGTGTTGGTAAGCAATTTTTTTATTCAGTGTTTTCATAAAAGCCTTATTTTTATGCATTTTTTTCGTTACAAAAAAAATACACAGATACTATTATTTAACATTTTAATAAACTTTAATAATAACACTTTAGTCTTTAGGGCAGGTTGGCATTCAGAAATATCAGATGCCTCAGCTTGGATGTGCTGATGCGATTTCTCCTCTCTGTGATTATTTGTCCTGTTTTTGAGAAGACTTTCTGAGGGGACCGATGTTGCAACAATGAAGTGTCTTCCTACCATTACCTTAACCAACATGCTTACATTTAAATCCGGCTTCCCCTGCTCTCTGTCGCTCTGTGTACATGACTTTTACCACTACACTCGCTATCTTCGGAGCTTGTGTCCCCCTTTATACTTATTTTTAATGATCTCCCTTAATATGTTTAGGTATAAGGGGGCTAATTCTGATACATTTTGTTTTTCCTTCTTTCACATAATGGTATGGTCCTAGTCTGTCCTCCCATGTGATTAGCCGCATGTGTATTTAAAAAAAAATTTTGTAACGAAAAAATGCATGCATAATAAGGCTTTTTTTTATGACACTAAATAAAAAATTGCTTACCAATACCAGTGTTAATTTTGACAGCCATTTTTGATTTACTCTTAGTCTTTAGGGGTCATATGATGTTGCTAAAAAGCAAAAACATTATTTTGTGTAAAAAACACATTATTTTCCACATACTACATTATTGTTTTTCCTCTATGCCCCGTCTTTTTGAAACGCGTAGATTTTTACAAAGCTAATTGGTCTGAAAGTGAGGTGTGCTCTGATTGGCCAGCTATCCAGAGCGTTGTGATTGGCCAAATACCTCAAACATGTGACAGAAATTTTACGCCCCTTTACCATATTGTGATGCCCTGTCCGGCCAGAGTGACAAGACAAAAACATTAAAACCCATTATAAACTAGGCATTTGTTGCATCTAGTTGGGACATAATTACAGATTATAATGACTTAAACTGTCTTTTTTTACGCGTATTTGCCGTTGCAATCGCGCCGCGTAAAACCATGTCTGCTTGTGATCGGAGAAATGACAAACAACAAATGCTACTCTGCACTGCTCAAAACTCGCGTTTTAATCGTCATTGGCAAATTCTTTATATATAAAAAAAAACTTACTTACAGTCTGTGAGTCAGACGCCGGCATGTAGTCTACTCTACCAGGATCAGGAAACAGTCCTCCATTAAATGCGCTGGACACATCTGAATATTTTGGTTAAATTGTTCTGGAACAGTGTTGTAAATATAACTTTACCACTGATTTCTAGTCGTGTCTCTTTTGGAAGGCCAAACAAACTATTTTCGCTTTCGCATCCACGAAACAGCGTCACACACCGCGGCCTTGCGTGAGCGGAGGTGGGCGGCCTGGGAGAACGGCGCGCCATCGGCTTGCGTCAACCACATGTGACAACCCCGGGCTGGACTCTGCTTCGTCCACGGTGAAAGCCGATCCGGCGATCCACAGCGCAAAGTTGATGTATTTCCTCAGCGACCAGCACGGATCAGCTCTAGGCATGACTAAGCGGATATCGTCCTCTTTTGGAATACCAAACAAAGTATTTTCGCTTTCACAAAAAAACACACAGCGTCTTCACAACATGGCACGGCGAACAATACTACAGCGAGAATAAAAGTCTTCTTTCTTTGCTTGAACATTGGGCGGCGTTATGCAAATCTCCCACATAGTGACGTAGACATGTGGGAGTGTGTTAGAACGCCGTTTTAGGTAGGGTGGTTGACTCTTAACTTTTATAAAGAATATCTCTTTGGATTTGAGACTTTAGTCTTTGCAAATTTACAGATCTTCTTTATGCACTAAGATCTTGTAACACTTCAAAGAGAAAGGAAAATTTAAATCGCATCCTATGACCACTTTAAGGATAAGACTAAAATGCTTGATAGTCCTTAGTCCATTTTAGTCATTTGAGTTTTTCATAGTTTTAGTTGACGAAAGTCATTGCATTTTTGTCAACTTTTAGTCATTACTTTTAGTTAAACTGCAGTTACCAACATTTATTTTGTTAGCTATTTTATATGTAGTCTTCAAACAAAAATAGTCATTAATTTCTTCTCCTCTTTAGACCATATCAATGTACTTATGAAGAAATTTGAACAAGATTGCATTTGGGAAAACTTGCATAAATGCAAGTTTTCATTTTTTGTGTGAACTATCCTTTACCAGTAGTGAAAAGGGAGCAATTTATAAAAAATTATAGTTGTTCATATATAATATATATAATTATAATATTGATATTTTTATTTGAAAAAGAAGGCAGAATAAAGACAAATACCAAAGATTGTGGATACAAATTAAACTCATTTTTTAGATACAGTAGGTTTACTTAACATATTTATTTATCATCTTTTGTTGGTTAACATTGATTACACAGATAGGTACTTAATTATGAATGCTGTCCATTTAAGACTGAAGTCATAAATGTAATACTGGCATACGTTCAGTTTTCACCCACCTGTTTACGTTCACTTAATCCATAACCTACTGTATTCACGTGAGATACTCTACACGACAGACATTTGGACTGCTGTGTGTGTATTTGAGCACTGAGAACTGATCGCGCACTGTATATGAGAACTGAAGAAGTGGAGCGTGCGCGAGAGAGAGCACTTCTATCAGCGTGATTCCGCCTGTTCCGCCTTCACTAACTTTAAGTTAATCGACAATGAATTGTGACTCCCGGGAAAAACGGGACGTCTTGTCACCTTATCCCTATCCCTTCGGGTGCTAAGGCCATTGTTTCAGATCGCTAGTTCGCATTTTGGTAGCCTATCCATCCACTGCGGCTGCCATACTGAGACTAGATATGTGAACGCCCCTTATCCGATTGCAATCCAATGACAGGGACGCACATTTTGGAGGACAAGACAGTAGCCTATAGGATGTATTTTGAATGTCTGGTAGTCCTCAAATAACATTATAGTCCCGTCTCGTCTTGTTAACGAAGACACGGCATAAATTTTGTCATAGTTTTTATAATCGGATATTAGTTTTAGCTCGTCAACGTCTCGTCATAGTCACAGAAAATTTTTTTGTTAAGGAATATTTTTCGTCGTCATCTTCATTGACGAAATTAACACTGCAACACACAAACCATTCACAATTGCTAAACTGGCCTAAAATAGAAGGATCCGGTTGAAGAGTTGGCTCTTCTCATTTGCTACAAAGAATCGGCTCTTAGAGCTGGCTCGTTCACGAACGACACATCACTAATTTGAAAGGAATATAAGGCACACAGGAATATAATCTCCCACAGTTACTCAGCTTTTCACCTAATCACAAATAAAAGTACATGAGAAACACAATAATTTGGTTTCATATTTTACTCTAAGGAAGGCCAGGGTAAGACTGGGACAGGCTGTGCTCTGGACTGTGGTGCTGGAATTGGCCGTATCACCAAGCGGCTGCTCATGCCCCTCTTCCGTACAGTGGATCTAGTGGACGTGACACAGGAGTTTCTGGATAAAGCTCGTACCTATCTGGGTGAGGAAGCCAAGCGAGTGGAGAACTACTTCTGCTGTGGCCTACAAGACTTTCAGCCCCAGCCAGAATGCTACGATGTCATATGGATCCAGTGGGTGATCGGTAAGGCATGTAATTCACTTCTTTTACTACATTATCTATGATAAGTTTTCTAAAATTGTTACTAATAGGAATGGTTAAAATGACCAAATGAATCTTCCATTAGGTCACTTGACCGATGACCACCTGGTGGAATTCCTGAGGCGTTGCCGGAGCGGTCTGCGTCCAGATGGCCTGATTGTGGTGAAGGATAATGTTGCGTATGAAGGTGTAGTACCTGATGATGTAGACAGCAGCATGTGTCGGGACCTGAATGTACTACATCGCCTAGTAGCCCGGGCCGGACTCAACATCATATGTGAGGAGCAGCAGCAGAACATCCCTGAATAAATCTATCAGGTCCACACTCTAGCGCTCCGATAGCTGCGAGCACTGAACGAGGGAGGTTTTATGTGTTTGTTCAGAAGCCAATAATGTGAAAGCAAGTCAAGATCAATGTTAGCTACACAAGAAGCTACGTGTTACTGCCAATGTGATTACCATATTTAAAAAGAGGCACAAGACTTGGTGACCTTGGAATTTTAAGCAGGGGAGTTTTCCTTGACGTCTAGAGTTTGTTATATGACAGATAGGGCTCTTTGCTGTTATGAATCTGAATGTAAAAGTGGTGAATGGTAGTTTTTCAGATATTCAAACAGTGTCACACTCCAGTTTATTCTCAATTTGAAGTCTTCTGTCTGACTGGTTTCATCACTGTGGAAATAAATATGATAGAAGCAATCAAGAAAAAATGTAGACCACACACACTGCTTCATTTTTATCAGTGGCTGTGCTGAAGACTTAAAAGGATAGTTAAAAATTAAAATTGTCACAATCTCACCCTCATTTTTTTCCCAAACCTGTATGACTGACTGACTTCTGGTGAGCATGAAAGAAAATGATGGTAATGATGACTGAATTGTCGTTTGGGGTGAACTCCTTTTTAAGACAGTTTTAATCAGTTTAGTTTGAGTCTATGGCACTGAAGGGTGTGTGTAAAACCTTTTAATAACTTGTATGACCATTTGAATCTACACTAGTTAATGTTACATGTGTGAATGTACAGCTGTTGAACGAAAACTCTCATCTAAACCATATGCTGTATTTTGCTTCGAATAAACGAATATTTTGGAACAGTCTTTGTATGACAGTGTTTATTGTCTATAATAGTGGTTCTCAACATTTTTGACTCCAAGGCCCCTCATTGTCCAACACAATAAGCACCTCCCCCTGTATACGCTATTTGTAAGATATTTATGGTCAGTCCACCTTGAGAGTCTGCGGAGATCCTCTGGTTGAGAACCACTAATGAAGAATATACCAGTGTGAGATGGACATATATTTCGTTCAAGATTTATTTTATGAAAAAAACCACCTAGTTTACAACTAATATCAAACCAAATTCATGGTCTGGTAGTGTGTGTGTGTGTGTGTTCATATACACTTACAGGTCCCAGTTGCATAGTCAAAGGCAGTGGGGAACAACTTGGGAGAAGAAAAGTGGTTGGACCACAACTGAGTTTTGACCATATTTTAAACTTGGTGGAATCAAAGCACCATATACTCTAAACACCATTAATCTCAGTCCAAACTCACTTTCACACTTGAGGCTGTTGGTTATTAAGGCTGGGTTTAATAGAGAGATCAGGACCAGGTTTCACTTTGAAATCGTTTGGCTTTCTCCATGGCATCCAGCATCTCCTGTGCCTGGTTTTCAGACATGCCACCCTCTTTCTGGAATACTTCTTTCAGTGCATCACATACACTTGTGGGCATCTGCTTGGCATTCCTGGATGAAAAGGGAAGGGTAGCTCATTTCTGTGAAGCTCCTCATATATACTGTATGTAACAGTCATATTGCTCTATAACCAACTATACAGTCCCTAAAAATGTAAATGTTTTACTAAATTATTCCTGTTGAAACTTGATGTTAAATGACTTGCCCTGCTATGTAAAAGAATGCGTTCTTCTTTGCTATCAGATCCCATAAAAGTTTGCTTTGTTCCTTCACACGATGCTGCGCATAGATTTTTTTCCTCCTGTAAATCAATCAAATTAAAATGTACCTAATTATACCCCACAACCTATAAAAGGAAACATTTCCAGGCGACATGCTACCAAAAGCAAATGAACACATTATAATGTTTTAATTATACATTTCATTAATTACAACTAATTACATTAACATACTGTAGATTATTTTGAAGTAAACACATTCGGTATGGAACACATTGGATATCAAGAGTCACATGACCACAACGTATGATGATAGCCTAGTTGTTTGTTGTTGTTGTTGTTGTTTTTTAGTGGTCCTGGGACCTCCCCAGCACTGCACATTTTGGATATTTGGCTTATTAGACACACCTATGCAGTATTCTTAAAGGTGTCTGACCTGATCTCTGGAGAAGGCTGTGACAAGGATCATCTGGCCCGCCTGCACCTTCTCCTCCCATTCTGATCGACAGTATAAGTCTTTTGATTCAGACCGACAGCCAAAGAATAGCACATTAGCTGAAACAGGAGATTAGAATGTATTATGACTAACTATGCTGTGACTTAGCAACAGCATTATGTGTCACGTCACAATCAGTCACTACCTATCAAATTCTGTATTATCACACTATTCTAAAGGTATAATGAAAAAAAATAGGCCCCATGTCTTGACTCTTACCATTAGCCAAGCTCTGCACAAATGAAGCAGAATATATCAGACATTAAGAGGAAGAAGTGTCGCTCACAATAAACTTTATTAGCAAAATACAAGTTTGATCATCACTTTTAATCTTTTTCATTTCTGAAAAACTGCAAACTCCCAACAAACCCACCCATCTTTCCTTGAGCAGCCCTCTCCTGTATGGCAGATCTGAAGGGAGCCACACCAGTCCCTGGTCCCACCATTATAACAGGGTTGCCTGGGTCCTGAGGGAAACTCAAACTCCCCTTCTTCACCCACAGCGGTACGTATACATCTCCTAAATAACATTTAGGACACCAATAAAGATGGACAATTTGAATGATTTGTACAGATTTCATATATTTTACTTGTCCGAGTACATTACTGACTGTTTTTATACCGTCTTTCAGTTCGATCAGATCAACCTTCATAGGGATCCAGTGATGCCAGCCAGGAAGAGCAGAGGCCTCTGCGTGGCTTAAAAAGTATGCTTTTATATTTCACCACAGCAAGCAAGATGTGGATGTGGTTAGGGTGTTGCTGCGGGGGAAAAGGTAAAATCAGAAACAAATATTTAAATAAATATAAATGTTTAACACCACCGTTCTTTACTGTCACTTTTGATCAGGTTAATACATTCTTGCTAAATAAAAATATTAATTTATTTAAAAACAAATCTTACTAACCCCAAACATTTGAACAGTAGTCTATATAAAAGTAAAAATATTTATGTAAATAGAAAATATTTACCAAGAGAAAAGAGGCAATAGAGAAGGAGCGAGGCTGAATTTCTGGAAAAAGATCCAACAAGCAGTCAATGCTTATCTCAGCTGTGTTATGAGGGAAGTCTGCCAGTACCTGATCAAAAAGAGTTGACATTAGAAAGTCATTACACTACTTGTTTAATAATTGCAGATATAATAACATAAAATATTTTGTAAGCCAGAAAATCTGAACAAGCACACAGCTCTTGCATACTCCTTATGACAACAAAAGACAGCGTATGAACTGAATCTACAGACATCAAAAAATAGTTGTATTATTTCACATCAACAGTCATGTGATCTCTGACCTCCAGGGCTGTTTCAGTAGGAGTGAAGCGCATCCTGACCCTGAGCGGAGCTGAACTCCAAAAGTTTATCACGCTCCAGCTCATTAGTGGCAAAACTGACCAACAACTCAAAGAAGGAATGGCGTGGAACTGCAGAGATGTCCAGGAACTGTTCCACCAGAAAGCGAACGGAGCAGGGCTGAGGAAGACATGCAGGGACTGCTGCTACAGGCAGGAGAGGAACGCAGAGTTTAAAAGGTATGACTTCCTTTCTTACATGGAACACAAAAGGAGATGTTCTGAAGAATTTTGACACGTGGGTTTAGAACAACATGACAGAATGTTCATTTCTGGCTGAACTATCTATCTATTTAGGCTGTTGAGTCTCACCTGTGCTGCTGTCAGTGGGAGTTAGTGTGAAGTAGCACTCAGGGTCAAGTTTCAGTAGTTGGCAGAAGTGCTCCACATCCTCTGCAGCATTACAGGGTCTCATCGTTACAACATCCCCTGCAATGTACCTGTCAGAGATAGACAAAATCTTCTAATACCTTTTCTTAATATCATTTGATCTGCATGTTTTATTTGAAATATTTCATATACAGGGCCGTCCTTAGGGGGGTGCAACTAGTGCGGGCGCACCGGGCCCCGAGCTTGAGGGGTCCCCCCCACCGCGATCGTGACTTACTTTTCTTCTTCACTGAGTGGGGCGAGGCCAGCTGGAGGAGGGTAGAGAGACAGAGTATATAGATATATATAATATATATAGGTATATGATATATATATTCACTGATCTACAGGTGCATCTCAATAAATTAGATGTCAGGAAAGTTCATTTTATTTCACTAATTCAACTCAAATGTGAAAAATCGTGTATTAAATAAAATTCAATGCACACAGACTGAAGTAAGTTTAAGTCTTTGGTTCTTTTAATTAATGATTTTGGCTCACATTTAACAAAAACCCACAAATTCACTCTCAACAATTAGAATACCAATTAGCTAATCAACTCAAAACACCTGCAAGGTTTCCTGAGCCTTCAAAATGGTATCTCAGTTTGGTTCACTAGGCTACACAATCAAGGGGAAGACTGCTGATCTGACAGTTGTCAGAAGACAATCATTGACACCCTTCAAAACAAGGGTAAGCCACAAACATTCATTGCCAAAGAACTGGTTGTTCACAGAGTGCTGTATCCAAGCATGTTAAAGTTGAGTGGAAGGAAAAAGTGTGTAAGAAAAAGATGCACAAGCAACCGAGAGAACCGCAGCCTTATGAGGATTGTCAAGCAAGACAAGAATTTGAGTGAATTTCACAAGGAATGGACTGAGGCTGGGGTCAAGGTATCAAGAGCCACAGATGTGTCAAGGAATTTGGCTAAAGTTGTCGTATTCCTCTTGTTAAGCCAATCCTGAACCCCGACCATGTCAGAGGCGTCTTACCTGGGCTAAGGAGAAAAAAAACTGGACTGTTTCTCAGTGGTCTAAAGTCCTATTTTCAGATGAGAGCAAGTTTTGTATTTCATTTGAGAACCAAGGTCCTAGAATCTGGAAGGAAGGGTGGAGAAGCTCATAGCCCAAGTTGCTTGAAGTCAAGTGTTAAGTTTCCACAGTCTGTGATGATTTGAGTGCAATGTCATCTGCTGGTGTTGGTCCATTGTGTTTTTTGAAAACAAAACGTCACTGCACCCGTTTACCAATAAACTTTGGAGCACTTCATGCTTCCTTCTGACCAGCTTTTTGAAGATGCTGACCTCATTTTCCAGCAGGATTTGGCACCTACACACACTGTCAAAAGCACCAAAAGCTGGTTAAATGACCATGGTGTTGGTGTGCTTGACTGGCCAGCAAACTCACAGACCTGAACCCCATAGAGAATCTAAACAATTCACTAAAAATGTTTTTTTTATTGGTCTTATGAAGTATTCTAATTGGTTGAGATAGTGAATTGGTGGGTTTTGTTAAATCTGAGCCAAAATCATCACAATTAAAAGAAAACAAAGACTTCAACTACTTCAGTCTGTGTGCATTGAATTTATTAATACAAGAGTTTCACAATTTGAATTGAATTACTGAAATAAATGAAATTTTCCATGACATTCTAATTTATTGAGAGGCACCTGTATATATATACTGTATATATATATAAAGAGTATTTTCTTAATGATCAATAATATAATTCATAGAAAGATGGCAAAATTTAAATGTATTAAACATATTCTTAATAAAAACAGAAAAATACATGCCATTAATATCTGTAAAATAAGAAACTTAGCCAATTTTTGTTTAAATGAAGGATTGCAGAATTGAGTACAACCTAGATTTAATTCAACCAAGTGTAATATTCTAGAACTTAATATGTCCTCCATAACTCTAAGTACACTGCCCCTGACCCTTCTTGGCACTGAGTGTACAAGATCATGACAAATTTTCACATCTGTGCTTTTTAACTCCTGCAGGACGACCTCCTTAAATGCTCCGGGCTTTAATGGGGAGTGTTGCTCAGCTCGTCTTTACAGAATCTCTCACAGCAGCTCAAGAGTGTTAAGATTGAGTGAAATACATGTCCACTGAAGGATTTTCAACTCAGGAGAATGAATATCTTCATTGTCATGTTAAAAAAAATGCCCAACAATGCAGGGAATGAGAAGAGGGTAGCATCTTCAGTTTCAGGTTTTTGTATGACATCACACAGTGGTGTGTGAATTCATGACAGCGTTGATAAAGTACAACTCCCTCACACCTTCAGCACTCATACAGCCTTTACTACCACTGAATGCCACTGTGGGAACCAGGCACTTCTCTCTGTACCCCTCCTCTAGCAACACCAGAACATTTTGGATGCTTTTGGATCCGAAATGATTGAATTGGTCTCTTGAGACCAGAGTATGGATTCCCAGAAGTCTATATTTTGTAAATATGGGCCTTGGAAAAAGCTAAATGAGTTTATTGTGCTTTGGCTACAGTCGGTAATTCAAGTGGTGACAACAACCATGCATGTCAATTCTGCAGGCTGCGTCATACTCTGTGAGAAAAAGTGTCACTCTTTTCACAGCTTTTGTCGGCTCTGAGACACTTTCACAGTGTTTCTCCTGCTCTTTTCCTAGCAAAAATTCACTCATCACTAAATGAAAACTTAAAGTGAAGACCTGAGTATTTCAGGGGCCTTTTCACAAGTCCATTGTTTTTGAATTTCTGTGTTACTTTGGCTATATTTTCACACTTAAAACAAAAATTTGGTATTCCTCTTGTACCATTGTCCTCTTTATGCTAAGAAATACATCTCCTGACAGTTCTCTCTCAAGTGGTTTCATTGTTGTCAGCATTAAGTCCGAGTATGTTTCAGTGGGCCACATAACATTTAATTATCAAGAAATGACTTACCTTCAACAGTTTTGGTTCAACATACTTACCTGTTGATCAATACTTGCCTTAACCTTACACAATCAATTTTTTGTTTTTGTTTTATTTAGTAACTTTCAGGAGGGTTGTACTCATTTTTGCAACAACATTTTATCACTTTGAAAAGAAAATGGTATTTTCTTGAATAATTTTAACATTCTTCTTTGATAACTGATCAAGCAGACTTGCTGGAATATTATATTTCTAAAAAAACATAACATGTCTTCTACGCACATATATATATATATAGATATATATATATATATTATAATATATAATATATATACCCCCACCAAATTAAGTTAAGTATATACTGTTAAGTATAAGAACCTAAAATTATTGAATGTGGTTGCTAACCTCTTTGACCAGCCTTCCTTCCACATATTTTGCATTACAAGAGAAGAATGAACATAGACATTTGGTCAGCATGTAAGGGAAACCTCTGCTCACCCCAGATCATGTTGGTCATTAGCCAGTCCAACAGGCAGCAGCATATTAGCACCAAGCTGAAAGCAAGCGCTTGTGGAGATTTTTTTTTAGCAACAAAGTTAAAATCTGGAAAGAAGCCCAAATGTCTCAGTGTTGTTTCAGTCATAATATGAAGCATGACAACACCCGTGACCTCAGTTTTGAAGATATACCCATTCAGATTCATTGAAATTTAAGAAATATGCAAATAAAAAACAAAAACAACATATCAGAGGAAAACGAAAGGCTTTGTAAGCAGAACATCTGCTCAGTCATCATACTTCGGATACGAGGAGTCTCCGAGGCCCAGCACAGCACAGTCAAGACGACAAAAAAGAGAGAGATCGCGCTGGCGCCTCCATGTCCAGCAAAGCACGCTTCAGCTTCGACTCTCGGCACAAACGATCAGGGGTGCATTTCCCAAAACGACGGAACTTGCGACCATACCCAGCAAGCAATAGCCGTCATTTCAATGTCTCGGTTAAGTATAGACGTGATATAGTCCGGCTATGTGTAACCCAATTCTAGCCCAAATAACCTTGAATTTGGTTTCATGTCGTTTTTTGGCAAAATAACTTGTGAGATGTATGATATTCCATCATGTAAGTGTAGCGTCTGGACCAATCAGACACACCATTTTTCATTTGATTTAACAAATCAATTATTCATTAGATTAACAAACATTCACAGACCCCTCACCCAATAAACATACTGGGTGCCAGGATGTCTGCAACGACACCAGGCCCCCCCTGGTCCCCATGGCAACCACGACACCTTTGCTAGACCAGATACATTTACAACCTAATGGCATGTTGAGAATTACCCCTCTCACTACAATTTCCATAGGAAAGACAGAGTGCACAGTAGAAATGGACTCTTCTAATTAGTCCATAGGAAAACCTTTCTTTGAATGAACACACATATCCTTCAGGTCATTGTGTATGTTGTCTTTGAGATTTTATACTGTTTTATGCAGGCTTATGATGGAACCACTCGTTCCTGTCATCTTACCTATATGTAATCCTACCATGTTTAGTATCTATGAATTCGCCTTCTGATGATCTAAACGAGAGTGTATATTATATTTTGGTACATAGGCAATATATATTAGGTCCTGAGAATCTTTAGTAATTTCGATTCAATCCATTTGCAAATTACCATGCTTAGACACAAAGGGTCATAAACATACAGTATCTCAGAACTCCCACTTGAGATTCCGGACTTCCTCATTGGACAAGCCCATCTTGAGAGGCGTGAATCTTCTCAGACCTTAAAGGCCTCACATCAGTGACCCGCCCCAGAGTCGGTGGTTTGGTTGAATTCTGAGAAGATGAAGATGTGAGCAAACGCTCCAGGACACCCTAAGTACGTGCCAGGCTTCGGCCTTGACTTTTCCATTCACCAAGATTCTCTGACTCAAAATGGTTCTTTTTCATCAACTAACTTCAGCAAAGATCAACTTGAACTTTCAGATTGCATCAAACCTCTCTTTCAGACAGACGAGACGTGCAAGTATCAAACTTAGTTTTATTAATTGATACATTAGGTATCATTTGCACCTTTTTACAAAGGTGTGTTTGAACTAAGAATCTGATGTTCCCTTCAGGCTGTAAATCTGCTGAATATGCAAATGGTTCCATAACTTCATTCCTTATTTCTCTCCTCTTTACTGCTTAAGCTTTAACCCTTTCCTATACCAACTGTATGCGTGTGTGTGTGTGTGTGTGTGTGTGTATGTGTATGTTAGACCAGTTTAAGTGTTTATGTAGTATGTTGGACTAGTTTAAGTGTTTATGTAGTTAATAAAGTCTTGTATCACACTTGACGTTGTTCATTGTTTGCTCATAACTGGAGTCCCTAATCATGCAGATTTATGCTACAGGCTCTGTGTAGAGTTGTACAGTAAGAAAGTTATTTCCCTTAACCAGGAAATTAACGTTCTTAGAATTGACAGACAGTTGACCCTGAGAGGTCAAGTAAATATCTACAGCGGATCTAAATATTTATAATTAATTATAACTAGTTATGATTAATTATGCATATTTCCCCATGAGCTGATTCGCTACATAAGCAAAGTCAACATTGTTTACAAGGTGTTTGGTTTCATTTCTTTGACATGTTCAATACGTAGCCTGAGTGTAGCCACGATTTAGCTCGTAGTCCGAGCGGCTATCTATTGTCCACTTATAGTCAAACCTGATTCACTGTAGTTTTTGACCAGACAGTGCATGAGATGGTTGATATCCCATCACATTCGCAGTGTAAATAATATCTACAAAGATATACGTGTCATTTCATAACATGGTCTATATGTAGCCACGATTTAGCTCTAAATTAGACCGGCTACGTTTAGTCTGCTTTTAGCCCACCTGGCGAAACCGAGGCAATCTGTGGTCTAATTTTAACGGCTTGGCTATAGCCCTATACCAGTAACCAGACCAGCGATGAGCATAGCCAAAATAACCTTAAAGTTGTTTACATGTAATTTTCACCCACGCAGCTTCTTATCAAATGCAAGTAAACTTTTGAAACATTTAAATTAGTATTAATTTATATTTTATTTAATTATTTTACAGAATTATTAAAGATAGCGTTATTATGCCAAAAATAATGCTCATTTAAATGTTTCAAAAGTTTACTTGAATTTGATAATATGATGTCATGCATCCCACAAGCTAAATGTTACATTCATACACATTATATGATATTATTGATACTCGGCTGTCTTTCATTTTATAAATAAAAATGCAATTACAATTCCCAACCGCTAGATAGCAATTGTAGCCCTACTGAGACATGACTACTGGCAGTTAGAGATCAGTGTTATATTTGACATTTTTTTTACACGAGAGAGCACTAGGTTTACTTGTCGGAGAGCAGCGGGCAAACAACAAACGATAAAGGACATTCCTACATGGTATTGTAAGTATCTGTGTTTTCGTTTTGACGTGTTCATTATTTATCTATATTATTTGTTATCATGTTTATGAACCGTGACATTTTAGTAAAGGGAGCAGATCATAGTTGATAGTGACCCATGACTAGCCCACGGTTCAGCACGCATGTGTTCAGAGGATTAATTGCTAAATGTAATAGAGTAAAAGTTTTATCATTTGTAAGTTACGTGTTTACAAACTCAATCGATTTTAAAACAGCGCAAGAAGAGCAAAGAGCAAACAACAGAACAAACACAGCTTTGACAAAGATTAATCCATATTAATTTATACAGTGAACACACTCAGAAGAATTGGAGAAACTGAGAAGGAGTTTCATCATCTGGAAAAGATCCGGGCAGCAAAGGTAAAAAAATTTTTTTAAAAACATCTCCAAAACAACATTTCCTCACTAAAGCTCTCATCTTTGACAAAGTCCATCATTTATTTTAATTATTATATTGAATTCATTACTGAACAATGGCTTGTTAGATACAGAGAGAGCATGAGCTAATTGAATAGAATATCTTTGTCATTGTACAAGTAACGTCACAATAAGATTTATTTTGAAACTTCCAAATTGATAGTAAAGCTTAAGAATACAAATAATAAGTGCAAATAGCTCAGATGTGCAATGCAGCATTAAAACCTAAACAGTACAAACAGAAAACATAATGTAATAAAACGGTAGGGGTGAATTTATTATTCCATGTACATTTGAGGTTAATGTGTGTACTGGGCTACTTTTTAGTTACAGCAGCTATCACTGTGTTGTTATGAAGACAGTTGTGCCAGAGAATTTTGGAGGCAGAGACAGATTGTGGGGGGCACTAATAGGGAAAAACTTAAACTGTTGGAATAAAGAGTTTTAAAGGGTTAGTGATGGAAAACTTGCAGGTCAATGGGCATCAGTGTTTAAGGTTGGTAAACACGTGTACACGGATGCATATAATACTACCCGCCTGACATTGGCATGTGTTATTCAGGTGTCAAAGTTGTGCAGAGTTGAAGGAAGAAACCTCAAAGACAGTGCCAGAAGGATGCTGGACAGGTAAAGCCTACAAATCTTGCCACATTAATCAAACATTGTGGTGTCAGTACTCAACTAGTTACAACGCAAATCAGAAATGTAAAAAATAATTCCTTTACTGGTCATTTTGAAATGTCAAACTTTGTCTGCAATTGTTAACCACCTCAATCTGTATTATATTTGAGGGTTTTAAAAAAATTCCCTCATGTTCAAATTCAACATGAAGAGGGGTGGTCCGCTGCAGAAAGAGGCATTTGAAAAGACTGCACTGTTCTCGGTCCTCAGAGGTAGGTGTATAAAACACATAACATTTACCAGAGAGCTTCTCTCTTTTTTAACACACTGAATGGTGATACACTATATATATCTCATTTTTGTTTTTAGTTGGCATCCAAGCAAAAGAGAATGACTCCCTGTCACAATTAGCGTAATTAAAGTAAAAAAAAAATTTTTTCATTCTTTCTTATTTGACAGATGCTGTGATGACCAACTTCCCGGCAGCAACAGAGTTGGACTTGAGGAATGCAGTTTGGAGGCATTTTAAACAAGAAATAAAACCAATAATTAATCATTTCCTTTAAGTTCACTGTTGGTTGTTTTATTTGTTAAAAGTAAACCAACAAAAGGGTTAATCTTTTTTTTATGTTGTCATTTATCCGTAATGATTTAATGTTAAGTGTGATAATATGCTCTTGATTTGTATTAGATTTTTTCTTTTAATATGTCTTAAATTATATAAAATATTTATTTTTTTCATGTTTATATTTTTATCTTAAGTTGTTAAAAACTCCAATTTTTTTCATGATATTTATATTTAGCCTAAGTGTATTGTATTTATAACATTTTATATTGTCATTAATTCTTTTGTATTTTTATCATTTTGTATTGTCTTAAGTTGTCCAAGTTGTTAAACATTTTATTTTTCTTAATAAAAGCTGTATGTATGGATTGCCATTTTGTTGTCCATTAGATGAATATGTAGTTCGTTTAATAGCCTGTTCTCTAATGATGATAGTTATGCTTGGCTCTGTTAGACGTTATTGATTTTCACTGGCAGCCCAATTAGCATCGTTTGGCCAAGAAGTCTAGGCTGATTAGACGTCTAAATAGGCGTTTTTAAACGCAAAATGCTTGCTGGGTAGTTGCTTTGAGAAACGCACCACAGATATGTGCTTAAGAGGCACCATTATCTAGGTTACTGTTTAATTAATATTAAGCATTCTTCATATTCTGACCACGCAGAATATGAAGAATATCAAAAACTTTAGGAGTCGCTGTACACGGCAGTCCTGCAGGAGCAAACACACTCAAAAATATTGTCTAATTATTGTTATTGATAAAATCCCAGAAAATAGAGATATCATTTTGTGTCTCTATAGCACACCCTTACATACACATAATTACTGATCATGAAGCTTAAAATAAGCTTATCTTAGAAATAGGTTTTCTCAATGGTAACGATCGAGGACACGACAAAAAAATAGGTGAATCATATTTATATAAGGTTTTATTTGCTGATTGATTGATTGATTTATTGAAGGGGCGGGGTCTGGTTAATATTGTGAAATATCATTACAATTTAAAATAATGGTTTTCTATTGTAATATACCTTATATTTATTTCTGAGATGCAAAGCTGAATTTTCAGCATCATTACTCCAGTCTTCACTGTCACAATGTAATGTATTGTAGCTTCAATGTATTGTCAATGGCGGAAACAATTGTGCTGCTTAATATTTTCTGTGACATTTTTACAGGATTGATTGATGAATCCTGGCAGATTATTATTCAACATATAGAAATCTTATCAATTTACATTGCTGAATAAAAGTATTAATTTTCTTTCAAAAAAGAAAGGAAAATATAAATGAATAATAAAATAAGTGCTGTTCTTTTATTCTTCAAAGAATCCTAATATAATGTTTTAAATGTAAAATAAAGCAAAGAAGAGAGGCGCTTGAAAAACTGAACATTAATCAGGCATAATGTATTTTCTATGTATTTTATTATTATTTTACAGCAACAGTCTCAGATCTAGCACACGATTGCATTTGACGGGTTGGCCATCACTGATGTGCTGTAGGCTACATTAAAAATGTGACAGATAAAAACACAATAACCCCCAAATGTAAAAGAAAATCAAAAAGGATTTCATAAAACTAAACGACATGAATATACCTAAGCAACACAAACTTCACTAAAGGATTCCTTTCCGAGACATTCGTTATTTATATGTTATAGACTTTTTATACTTTTTTATGTTATCTTTATACTTTTACAAAGAGTGTAATGAAAAAAATGTCTAAAATTTTTATATTATTATATATGACTATATTTATATTTAATACATAATTAATGGGATAGTGTAGGTAGCCGGGAAAAAAAAGGACAGACGAAACTTAAAACTGCACTTAAAAAAAAAAAGTCAGGACATCACCTAATTGAGTAGAGGAATGAATGAAGGGCCAAGTATTGTGCATTGGCTGACACACTGCAGTATGAAGGCCGTTTGGGCCAAATGTGGTACTACGCTGTTCAACATGCGATGGGCCTGCCCACTGCAAGCGACTTATATTAATCTAAATTACTAATAAAGTATTAATAATTAAAATACAATTAGTACCGAGATTCTCACAGAACTGAATTAAATATAAAAGTGCATGAATTGAGTGTGTGCTTTAGCGGTCTATGGGTAGACTTTTGTCCAGCATTTTGTCAGAGGGTTGGGTTCTAACCACACTCGTGGGTTAGTTTTTCTCTTCATTAACTCCAAATGTGTTCATCAGTGACTGTGTATCAAGAGCAGGGACATGTTCGTGTGCATTTTGTTTTGTGCTTTTACCAGAACAAAGCGTACGATCGTCTGTGTGAAGACTGCGCATTGTGCACGAGTGCCAAGAGAGAACTGATAACCGCAGCAACGAGCGCTCGCCATAACACATTCCAGCAATAGATCGCCTGTTATTTAACACAGACCAACAAATTCGTTATCAAATGGAGATGTTTCTTTAGGTACATCCATGCGTGCCGCGAGATGTTGCAAAAAGTGGCGGGGGTCGTGGGGACACACGTCCCACCCATAAATAAAAATACAACACAGAATGAATAGTCTTGTTTTATTTGTTATATGTCATTTCCACGACTTTCCAAAAGAGGAGAAAAATATTGAGATTGACGTCAAATTTGCCATCACTCCCTCAGCCGTTGTGTAGAAACACCCTCGCAGCAGTGCTAATTCTTTCTTTTTTTGTCATTTATGTGGGGTCTCCTCGAGAGTGTATGTACTGTTAAAGTGATTATATTGCATTTTATTTTTAATAAAGTTAATTTAGAAAAACGTTTGGAGCATTTTTCGTTTGTTAAATGTAAGTTTTTTTTAAAGTAATGACCAAGCGGCCAGCGGCAGACAGTGAGCTGATCATAGCCCATGTTTGATCAATTTAGCCTTCTCAAATCATCACGACGTGCCTAAAATAAAATCTATAGATATAAAACAGTTCAAGCATATCACAATATGTTAGTTTAAATGTTTAAACGATATAGATGTGCGCTATTCGGCGCATATTTAATAGTTTGTGATCAATCATTTGCATTTTTTTCTTGATGGTGGAAACAACTTAAAATATGCCGTAATTTTTGCTCATAAAGGTAAGAGTAATACATTCGGAAATGTAAAGGGTCTATTTTTATTTGTGTGCATTCACAATATCAACAAAACTTGTGCTTTTATAAAATAAAGAAAAAACAAATGCTTTCTGCCGTCTCGGTCTTGAACAAGAGCGCTTCACAATGATGAACCTAAATTTAACGAATGGAGTCACAGATATTATAAACATAATTATAGAAGGAAAGC
The DNA here is from genome assembly GCA_018155175.1 of Sinocyclocheilus anophthalmus. Lineage (NCBI taxonomy): Eukaryota > Metazoa > Chordata > Actinopteri > Cypriniformes > Cyprinidae > Sinocyclocheilus > Sinocyclocheilus anophthalmus. The sequence goes on from JADLZN010007944.1 coordinate 122,345, forward strand.
TTTAAATTACCACTTTAAAAATGAAATAAATAATTCAAATGAAAACCCCCCAAAATCTTCATTAGGCTAAGTAACCGTAAGATGCATTTCTCTCTAAAGGCACGTCCAATGAGGAGATGGTGAGTCATTTATTTATCACCATCTAAACTATAAAAATAAGGAAAAGCTTTAAAAGCCCGATTATATTTTCTGATTTTTGTGTTGTTCTGAATACCTTAAAATTTTAAGGATTTGCTGCAATGCAATTTTGTCTGATGTGTGAATTATTTATTGGCCTATTTTTTGTTTAATCCATGCAGCAAATGCTTTAAAAAAAAACAGCTTTAAAATTACTCTATAGCATTCCATACGCTTTTAAAGTACTTTTCACTATAAACTTTACGGGTAGCTTGAATGTAAAACATTGTCATGAATTCGTTGTATTCCCATTTGTAAAATAGACTACAAATTAATTGTTGTAATCTAACCCGATCTCATGAAAGTGTGTATAGCACGATTTTCTGCTTCTATTTGGCGTAATGTTTATACGCAGAAATTGACTTTGGCATGCAAAAGACTGATAAATTCATAATTAACGCCATGGGTTCAGTCGACAGAAATACGGGACATACGGGCCTATAATTTACTGCTGAAATGTTTGCGGGGCAAATCTCAGGTCAGTCTGAGCGCTCATGGTACTCACAGTGCGTACAGCCATACACCTGCAGGCGCCACTGTGTGTATGTGCTTGTGGGTATTACATTTGTGTGTGGTTGTTGCCGCTAAAGTTGGCCATGATTCGGGACATGGTGTTGATCATTTTTAGACCTCTTTCTTAGTCTCTTGCTTTTCGGAGAGGAATGCGGTTGCCGCGATTACTGGGTTACTGTGCTAAAAAAAAAAATTTTTTAAATAAAAAAGTTTGCGGTAATTTCAGCACCACAGCACTGAAACACTCAATGCTTCTGATAACCTTGCCTTCTGTGCTTTGCAAATACAATAGATAACACATGCTGATGACTGTAAAATTCAACACGATTAATTTGGTACTTCTGGTTGCTGCGGCCGCAGGCACACGCACAACCGCACAGCCGTGTGTGTTAGGGCTGATTTATACTTCTGCGTCGGACCTATGCCAGCCTGACGTGCACCTCTCCAAAAATCTAACAGCGTGTCAATTCTACGCAGAACGCAAGCGCTGTGATTGGTCTGCAAGAACCCCTCCCTCCATATGTACTTGAGTTTTGTGTGTGTTTATGTGCACTTTAATATATTTTAATGTTACACCTTCCTATATAAAATAAAACAAAGCAAAGAACAAGTGTCTTATCATTTATGAGACTACATAGCATTATACGATCAGTAGTTGTCCGCAACAAACAATGTTGATCTGCCGAGGTACAAGTCCTTGTGCAGATTGAAAGAATGACATCATCTCCTGTTCCGTTGTTGTCTCCTTTTTGTAGTTTTAATTAATGATTTAATGATTTGATATTTATTTGCCGCCGTCACGGCTATAATGCTTCTCCAACGAGTCTCTTCTACTTCGGCTTTTGTCGTGGTACTGCGGGTTACACCAGCAACATGCCCGTGGACACAGCAGACTAGCTGTGCATGTGTAATGCACGTTGACGCGGACAACGACTCAGAAATATAAATGAAAACTGACGCATGGCCTACGGCGTAGGTCCGACTCAGAAGTATAAATCAGCCTTAATGCGTAAATTACGTGTTAACGCACAATCGCGTGTTAACGTGTTAGTACCACACGTTTTGGCCCTAACGGCCTTCCATAGCACTGAGCCGTGTGAGCAGCGTGTTATGATACGTGTTAGCGAATTGTTTTTTTTTTAAACTTCACTGCTACACGTGTGACGTCTGGCTCGACACTTCACTGCTACACGTGTGACGTCTGGCTCGACACTTCACTGCTACACGTGTGACGTCTGGCTCGACACTTCACTGCTACACGTGTGACGTCTGGCTCGACACTTCACTGCTACACGTGTGACGTCTGGCTCGACACTTCACTGCTACACGTGTGACGTCTGGCTCGACGCTTCACTGCTACACGTGTGACGTCTGGCTCGACGCTTCACTGCTACACGTGTGACGTCTGGCTCGACGCTTCACTGCTACACGTGTGACGTCTGGCTCGACACTTCACTGCTACACGTGTGACGTCTGGCTCGACACTTCACTGCTACACGTGTGACGTCTGGCTCGACGCTTCACTGCTACACGTGTGACGTCTGGCTCGACGCTTCACTGCTACACGTGTGACGTCTGGCTCGACGCTTCACTGCTACACGTGTGACGTCTGGCTCGACACTTCACTGCCACACGTGATTTACGTGACGTCTGCGTGACGTCTACGCCTCGTCTGATGAAATGAATGGATTAAATAGCAAAAAAAAAAAAGTGAGACGTTCAGTGAGACGAGTGCATGTTGCAACATTTGTTGTCATGACATCCAGGGAGCATATGACGTTTGACATAATCGGACGACATTTCACCGCCAATATGAGTAATTTTTTTATTTATTTATTTTTGTTATGAAATTTTATTTATTTATTTTTGTTAGTATTTTTATTTATTATTGACTCTATAGCAGTGTCCAGTGTTTACCAACCATTGAAGTATTTGTGGCGGTCTGGCACAGAATCAAACTGACCAGCCACAATAGATTTTCCAACAGGATTCTACTACTTTGTTGAATAAAACTGAGCACTGCCCGTTTCAAAAGTAAAATGCAGCGCGGTGTTTTTTTTTATATGACTGTATAATGAAAAGAACGACGTCTTCGAAAGCTTTGGGGTCTGTTTCATTCGTCTTCTAGCGTTTTGTTTTGTATTAGATTACAGCCGGTACTGGTATGTTTGGCGAAGGTGCTTTGAGACATGTATTATTTACTATGAAAGTAGGCTACTACTACTAAGTCTATTACATCTGGTGCCTGCAATAATCATTTACTAAACTCGCTTCTATGAAAAAAGAAGAAAAAAAAAATCGGCATCATATATCGGCTGCCCTGATTTCTAAATATCGGAATCGGCCAGTGAAAACCCATATCGGTCGACCTCTATGTGACACTTAAATTATGTTTGCACTTTTGCCTTGATTTGAAAATAATGTTTTATTGTTATGCATGTTATGTCTGGTTATTAAAACAAGTTTGTAATAACCCTTGTTCGGTTCTGACCTTTGGACACTGAGGAAAATTGAAATCAGATTTGGCCTTTGAATGTAGGACTTTGAGAACCTGCGTAGAGTAATAAAAGTGAAAGATTTCGGGATTATTGGATTAATTAATTAATTCTTGATTTCAGACCCATAGGTCCATATCAAAAAAGTAAACCCTACATGACAATTTATTTCTGTGATGCAAAGCTGAATTTTCAGCATCATTACTCCAGTCTTCAGTGTCACATGATCCTTCAGGAATTATTCTAATATGCTGATTTATAATCAATGTTGGAAACAGTTGTGCTGCTTAATATATATTTTTTTAACCTATTATACTTTTTTCAGGATTATTTGATGAATAAATTTAAAAAGAACAGCACATATTTAAAATAGAAATCTTGTCTAACAATACAAGTCTTTATCATCACTTTTTTTTATCAGTTTTTAACACATCCCTGCTTAACAAAATTAAGAAAACTGATCCGAGATCATTTGCTGGCGTTTACTTGGAATTGGAATGACATTTTTGTTGCTAAATGGGTGATTAGAAACTTTTATATGCAAGCTGACTGGTATTATTTCACAACTCTCTCTTTATTCCATTAGAGGGCGTCGTTTATTAAACATGTGAACCGGAAATAATAGTACAATTGACCTGTTCTTATTTTTTAAAAATGGCGACCGTGAAGAGGTGTATGTTTACACTTATTAATGCGATTATAACGGCTCTTATCATAGAAAGTCAATGTCGGCTCCATCATCTCATACTTAAGGTATGTGTGTGCTGTGCTGTAAATGTTTTTTTGTAGGATATTCTTATAGTCGTTGTGTTTCCTTCACTGTTGTTTAATGCAACGGATGCTGCTTTAAGATTAACCAGTCATTACCGTTTTGTTGTGATAATGAAAGTGCCATTAAACAGATGATAATGATGTAACTGTTAAACTCATCTCGTGCGCCGCTAAACAGACTCGTTCTGTCTCAGGATGACATCCGTCAGCGGGTCCACCTGAACACTTTCGGCTTTTATAAAGATGGTTACATGAGTATGAGCATGAACAGCCTCAGCTTCACTAATGGCAGGACGGACAACATTGACAGCTCCACGGTCAGACTCTCTCTTTCTCTCTCTCGCTTTCGCCTGTCTGTCAAATGAGATTCATTCACTGCGCCATAATAATATGGTCAAATAAACCAATATGAAAATGTCTCGGATGTTATTAATGGACGTTTTTTTTAATCTCACCATATACGAGACAATTTCTCCTTGTCAGAAAATGAAAATAAATATTCAGTCATTCTTGAGAAGTGGGACAAAACAGGGTGCAAAATTGAAAAAATAAAACCTTGTACTCAGACAAATGAAACTACATTTATGTATCTTATATGTACTAAGCTACTGAGCTATGCTTTGATACAACCTCCCAACTTTTCTCTTTTTTTAACAAAATGTGCTTTTTTTTATAGCTTGGACTGTGTAATATCATTTCAACTTTATCTTTAACAGCATTCAAGATGTTTTTAACATTTCAAAACACATTCTCATGTTAGCAGACAAATTACACTTTCACATGTGACCAACAATTCCACAACAAATATAAAATATCAATGAAATATTATCAAAATATTCAACTGACGGAGTTGACACATCTGACGGAGGTGACGAAAACCTGAATTTGTAGTCATTTTAACTATCAAATACATTGAATCAGTCAATTACTGTATTAAAATAAACACAACAAAGTGAGTATGTTATTGTTTATAAAGCTTTTATTCAAGAGTCACATTGAAGTATTTTGATATATCATTGGAACACAAAATCTTATGGTGGTGACATCTGACGGTGTTGACAAATTTGGCATTTCTTTCACAAAACCAATGGAGTTCATGTAGTAGCCATTTTATTTTTTTCTGTTGATGCTAGATGCTAATGGAACCTGCTTCAGGAGAATAAAATGATCTAAATATTTCAAATAATTCCCTCAGAATTTGGAAGTTGGTGTTGACATATCATGGCTGTGACAAAGGAAATATTAACATTAGAATTTAAAATATTCTAAAACAGTAAAACTTAGCAGAGCCTGCCTGACACTGATGTACTCTGCAGAGGTGAACTGTGGCAAGGGGGTCTTTTAGAGTGACAGCTGCACCTGATATTCCCTGATTTTATTACATTTTATTGAATGTCTGACGGTCCTCCCCCGTTGACAAAAACGTTGGGCCTGGGACGCAACTTTAAAATCTTATGAAACATGTATGTGTCATTAAAAAAACAACCTTGCTTTGATAGGAGATAGTATTAAGTGTTGCTTTTGATAAAACAAGCTATTTTTCATCATTAAAAAAGCATTTTTTATCCATTTTATTACATATGAATGATTGAACCCTTCTCTGTGGACACACTGTTTTAGACGTAGTGAGAGGACATTAAGAAACACAGATTTGGTATAATAATGAGAAAATTCAATTGAAGGTGATGATTGTGTTTTATTTTTTAAAGCTAATAGCAGTTACCCTTGCTGGACCTGTTTTGTCCCACGTCTCAAGAATGACAGATTTTTTTGTCACCTGCAGTATGTTGATGGGGAAAAACTGGCTGTAGAGTTTCTTCTTGAAATAATCTTTCTAATTTATATACATTTTTTATTATAAATGCTTTTATTTATTTATTGCAGATTGGTTTTAGCCTAGATCGTGCAAGCAATAATGGCTTCTCCTCATATCTGGTCAGTATCTGCCTTTGAAAGTCCATCTGAATGCATTTCTGTGCTGTTGCTGTGTAGTTTGGGTATCTGTGTTGTGTACTAAATGTGTCTGTAGATTGTTATTGTTAGTTTAAGCTAAATGTCTTATTAACTTAATTTAAGTTAGTATTAGCATAAATTAACCACTGTAACTTGGCAATCTTGTCAGTTAAGGATATAATAGCATTACAGTATGATGTAGTTAATAGTTATTAGATTAAAGCTAACATTACATTCAGTCATTCATTGTATGATCATCAGTCAAACTGAGTCAGATGCTTGATGACCTCTCTTATGAGTACACAGGACGAGGGTCTTGACTACTGTCCTCTGAAAAAGGATCCAAGTAGTAATTTTGCAGGGGTGCTTCTCTTGCTGGACTTCAAAAATAACTTGTGAGTTTTACTTTTTAAACTCTTTAAACTTTTCATTTATTCCTCGTTTCTTACAATTAGAATGAATTTGGGAGTTTTATCCAGTTTATGAATGTTCTGTCATGACTTGCAATATCCTCAGAGTGAGGAAGAAGACTTCAGCAGAGGCTGGCGTGTTTCCTAACATCATACCTGTGGTGCCCAAAAACATTGCAGAGGAGCTGCCTGCTGAAAAGGGGCAAGATCTCCAAGACAAGGGGCCAGACGATGAATCTCAGTCTAAGAGTAAGTCTTTCTTATCTTGAACTGTATATCACATCATGGGATACCCTACCGTACAATATCAAATTTGGGGTCAGAAAGATTTTTTTTTTTTTGTAAATAAAATGAATACTTGTGTTCAGAAGGCGGCATTTTAAATTGATCAAAAGAGTAAAGACATCTATAATGTTACAAAAGATTTCTATTTCAACTAAATTCTGTTCTTTTGAACTTTCTATTCATCGCAGAATCCTGGTAAAATATAAATATTTACACCAACTAACTGTTCAACACTGATAACAATAAGAAATGTTTCTTGATCACCAAATCAGCATATTAGAATGATTTGTGAAGAATCATGTGACACTGAAGACTGGAGCAATGCGTGCTGAAAATTCAGCTTACCATCACAGGAATTACAGGTTAAAATATATTCAGTTGTTTTATAATTTACCATGCTACTGTTTTTTTGGTTAAATAAATGCAGCCTTGGTGAGCATGAGAGACTTTTCAAACAGTAGTCTATATATGTTCTCATCCCATTTGTGTTGTAAATGAAAGCCTTTTAATTCATGCAATTATAATGTTGGTTTTACATTCCTGTTTTGTATCAGTCTCCTTTTCAGTTAGATTTTGTGTTTCTCTCCTATTAATTTGTAGCGGGTTCTAAATCCAAGCGAGATGTTGAGGTGAGATCTGTTTTTAATTATTTATGACTGCATTTAGTCTGAAATAACTCTTAATGTCTTAATTCTGCATTAACTGATTTTGATGTTGTTAGTCCCCCCAGAACAAGGCAGAAGATACCTATCCTCTTCAGAACGAAGGCAAAATCTACTCATTTCAGGTATGACATGAAGTGGTTTTGCTGAGAGCTCATGGGGCTCTGAAGTACATCAAGCTAGTTCTGAAATGAACTAATACCCGTCCATTTCTAGGTGTACTTTTAACATCTTCCCAATTGTGCACTCCATTGACTGACCTGTTCTTGTTTTAGTTTTACTTCAATGTCACAACAGATGAGCTGCAAGGCCTTTATAACTTTTATTTCTACAACTGCTACTCCATGCCAATAAACCAGGACAGCTTGGTGTCAGACATGCTGCCTTTCAGCATTGATGTGAGTGTTTCTGAGTTCTAAAATGCAATGGCCATAAATGTAGTGAAGTACAAGTCTATACTCAAGCAATAAGTATGATTTCAGATCAACATCAAGGAGAAGAATCCAGACAGCTTTCTCTCAGCGGGAGAGATTCCTTTACCTAAGCTTTACATCTGCATGTCCATGTTCTTCTTCCTCATCGGCACGCTGTGGATTCATGTTTTGCGTACCCATAGGTAAGTGCTACAATAACAGACATTATGTACATTTTCTATTTGACAGTTTCATACAAGAAATGACCAGTAGAGAGCAGCAAAATCATGTCTCTGATTGTCTCCTGTAAAAATAATAAAACAGATTTTGTGTACAGATTACTGTGTACTTCTGTCTTTTTTTTTTTAGTTCTGATGTTTACAAGATTCATTGGCTGATGGCTGCTCTTCCATTCACAAAGGCACTTTCCCTTATTTTCCATGCAGTGAGTGTTAACCTCTTTATGTGTGTGAATGTTGAAGGAAAATGCTTATATTTTAAGTAAAAGTATCTAGAGTTCAAGAACATTGTTTTTATCCAAATCACACATCATAAATTAGCAAACTTTGATAGTTTTTATGAAAAACTTGCAAATTATGGGAAATGCGATTGAATTGCAGTTCCATTTTGCTCTTTGAACCACACAACTGTTTTAGCCAGATACCCAAGGCAAAAAGCAGCATTACATTGCTTTTGTTTTAACGATTATATTCCTATTTTACAGATTGATTACTACTACATTTCCAATCAGGGCTTTCCTATTGAAGGCTGGGCTGTGGTCTATTATATTACTCACTTGTAAGTTCACCAGTACAAAGTGTGTGTGTGAGAGAGAGAGAGAGAGAGATGTATGTATGTAACTGGATAAGACGGGAATAGGGTGAAGTACTGTCATATAATAAAACAAAATAACAGACCGACATGTATGGACAGTTATGTTTTTGCGCTTAAGACTGGAATACATTACACAACCTTTAAAATCTGAGCAGATTTTAAAACACTGGACGTCATACACCAACCAACTAAAGATCAAACACTACTACACTCTTGTCAGCTTGTCTGATATCCTTTGATTGAATTCATTGTCTGAACCTGTGCCTTTGCATTACACAGTTTTATGTGAAATCGGTCAATTTCGACATCCCAAAATCTGCACACTCACACTGGCTTTGACTTTCGGCAACTTTAGCAGTGATTCTTCCAGACTGCAAATCAGGACAAAAGTCATGTAGTGTATTCCAGACTTTAGGTTGGTTAGGTGGGTAGTGAACTTGTTTTTTTTGGATGAAAACCTCTGTACTGTTTTCATGATTTCTGAACCAGTAATTCAGCTAAATGTGCCTGCTGAATTTTTCCTTTGTGCAGGCTGAAGGGGGCTCTGTTGTTCATCACTATAGCATTAATAGGAACTGGTTGGGCCTTTGTCAAGCATATCCTCTCAGATAAAGACAAAAAGATCTTCATGATCGTCATTCCCCTGCAGGTATTGTTTTTTTTTTTAATATATATTTTTCAGCATCATATTAAAGTACTGTTTCCACTAGTGTTCCCTCAAAGTGTTGTGTATGAATATGCATTAAAATCCCAAGTTTCTTTAAACCATATACAGGTCACAAAGCACTAAAACACTTTGGTCAATACATTAGTACAGTGTTACACAACGTGGAAGACAATGACAGCACATGTTCGTTTTTTTTTTTAAGAGAAGGTAAATTATTATTATTTTTAAAGCTCAACTATATGCTGTCCTATGATATGAATGTAATGTGATCTTGTTGGCCTTGTGATATCAGGTTCTGGCCAATGTGGCATATATCATTATTGAGTCTACAGAGGAGGGCTCCAGCGAGTATGGTCTGTGGATGGAGATCCTGTTTCTGGTAGATCTGCTGTGCTGTGGGGCTATTCTCTTCCCAGTTGTCTGGTAAGTGCTCTCCATCTTTGTCCTTTTGATGTGGCCCAGATTTAATTTTCTATACCATAAATTATATAATTTCTTAACTAATAGACCAGAGTCTGATGTCTGTATTATATCAGTAAATGGTAGGCTGTTTTAGCTTTTTATTGTTAGTAGGGCTGGGTATCGAGTTCGGTACCAAATTTTGATACCTAAGGGGTTAATCAAGGAAAAACACTAACGTTAGTTGTGTTCAATTTGGCACAGCACTGCGCAGACCGATCGGTGTTGACATCAAAGTACCGCAAGAGCGATTCAAAAGCTTACAGAGCAGTCTGCTCTCGCGGTACGTGATGTCAAACACGATTCGGTCTGCGCAGCACCGCGTCAAGTTGGCCACACCTACTAGTGTTACTCCGACTGACGCTCCAAAGGAAGTGGCTTACACGCGAGGCTGTAGTGTGTAAAAGCGTCCGACCCCCCATAGATGTAAGGCTACGTTTACACTAGTGCGTTTTAGTTTTAAAACAGCTTTTTAAAATGAAAGGGTTCCTCGGTCAGTACTGGCGTTCCACGGGTAAAAGATCTCAGTCACACTACCGACAGAAAGGAAAACACCAGTGAGTGTTGGTGGTAATAACTCCTATCGCAATATAATGGGTATTTTGGTCATTTAATGTTGCTGAAATATGTTATTTGTAGCCCTTTATATCGGGCTAATCTACTGCTTAGCTTTTCTCATGTAAACACCCTGTATTGTTAAGAAAATAGGCAGAATCTCATGAAAATCAAATAAAAATCATATACTGTCATAATCGTGTGTTTATTAGCTTCATGTTTCATCCGTAGGAAAGTTTTTCTTATGTACAGAACCGAACACGGAAGTAAGTGTAATGGACGGTTGTCATTGGAGGACAGTGCGTGGGTTAGAAACACGGATAATCTTTTATGAGGACATATGGAGCAGCAAATGAGCTTCTGCTCTACAGTAAAATGGTGGAAAATCAATTGAGCATGATTGAGTCTGTCTGAATATGCGTTTTAAAACGAAAAACGCATCAGTGTAACACAGAGCCTAAAAACATGTATGGGAAACTATTTGAACCGTTATTAAAACTTCTTTGCACTGATTATGGTGTTGGTTACATTTTTTGGTCCTTTGTGTTTTTTTCGTTCCATTGTAATATATAATATATATATATATATATATATATAATGTATATATAATTTTTTTTTTTTTTTTTTTTAGTTAAGGTTTTTTTTTGAAAGGGTTTTTTTTTTTTTTTTTTTTTAAGTAAATTGTAGTCTTGGTTTAACCGAGTTGCATAAAAGTGTGTTATCGAAAAAAGAAATCGTTCAGCGAAGGGAACGGTATCAATATCGGAAAAAAATTTTACGATACCCAGCTCTAATCGTTAGTGGTTTAGTAGTCTAAAAAAATTGTTTTTGTTTGATAGGTCCATAAGACATTTACAAGAGGCATCAGCAACAGATGGGAAAGGTATGTCAATATAACATTATCAGAGCACTTTCTGGTCAACAGTTCAGTCTGATATAAAACTTGATGATCACATGTACCTTTTTCAATGGTCTTTTTTTATGACCAGTTGTAAAAGACGTCAGTCTTGTGTCACAATGTTTAAGCCATTTTAACTGAAATATTGTGGAAAGTGCGTATTTTTAATCTTTCCAAATGTTTTTCTTGGTCATGTGAGCTGTCCTCCTTCACATTTGGCTGTTCTCTACATGCTATTCAAAAGACTTGGTCTTTACCGCATGAAATTAAATTGTGCTGTCTTTCAGAATGCAGCAGTTATATATATGTTGCTGTAGACATATGTTAACCAAATAGTAAATCCTGCCATGTAAATGCAAAACAGCTCTTACTTACAGCCTAAGTCTCAGATTTTTTTTTAAAGACATTAATACTTTTATTCCTTTATTCAACACGGATAATTTGATTTAAAGTGACAGTAAAGACATTTATAATGTTACAAAATAATTCAGTCAAATAAATGCTGTTCTTTTGAACTTTTTATTCATCAAAAACTCCTGAAAAAAAGAGTGTGATAGTTTACACCAAATCATTAAGCAGCACAATTGTTTCAACTGTGAAAACAATAAGAAATGTTTCATGAGCACCAAAAAACAGCATATCAGAATGATTTTTGAAGAATCATGACACTGAAGACTGGATTAATGGTTAGTGAAAATTCAGCTTTACCATCATAGGAATAAATGAAATCATCATTTTTTAAATTATAACAATATTTCAGATTATTACTTTACTGTACTCTCATTACTGTATTTTTGATTAAATAAATGCAGCCTTGGTGAGCATAAGACGCTACTTTCAAAAACTAAAAAAAAAAACTTACAGAACCCAAACTTTTGAACGTATTGTATATGGAGAATTCTTGAAGTCAATCCATTCCAATTATTTGCTCATTATGAGCACCAATTGTTTGTATTGATTTTGTGGTATTATGATGCCATAAGTCAGATAAACTGATCCTAAGCTGAAAACACTGATGGATCTGGTCTTCATTATTAACACTGACCACAGTCAGTGGGCACGCATGAGCATTGGTCAGGGGTTAGTTTTTCATTCTTCTGAACAAACAGTGCATGTGTAATATGCATCTGCATCTGCAAGTCTTCGCATCTGCTAACATTTGTTACTAACATAAACAACACATAGTATTTCTCCATTGTGTGTTTAAAAAAAAAAAAAATTTTAAAGTGGAGAAATGGATCCTGCAAGAGCTTCTCCCTTTGGCATGTGCTCTGCCACCATGCAATGCTGCCTGTTGTGACCGCAGATGCCAGGCAGCTTGCAAATGTCATAGCTCAGAGAAACCAGCCTGGGTTATGACTTTATCCTACCCACAAATCCAGGGAATGGGTAGACAGATTTGACCCTGCAGCAAGGGATCTCTGCAAATTCCATCATCTGGAAAAAAAAGTCAAATTTTTTGTTGGCTTTTACGTCGAGGTAAATACTTGCATAACCTCATGTACCATTATAATTATACTGAACTGACCGCCAACTTCAGTGATTGTAAAAGGAGCACTCTTTATTTGCTTTGTGTGATTCTGTCGCAAATTAAAGTTTTTGTTTTTCGAGGCACTTTGTGATTTCTTACTTCATACACAAAAGTGCAAAACTTTGACACAAATTGATTTGTTGATGATTTGATATTTTATAAATAGTGGTAATTTATAATAGTTATTTTATAATATCAAAATATAAAGCAAAAAACTGGAAATGAATGACTAATTGGCCAAAAAGTGCTCATCTACTGGTTATAGTGGTAATTTTATGTCTTTTTTCATTTTAAATAAGTGTTTGTTTGCCACAAAGTATATTTTGGTCATTCCATTCAAAATAACATTTAAATGTGATACATTTTTAGAGATTTAAAGTGCTGAAAATAGTTGTGTGACTAATGCTTGAAAGTAGGGATGCACCGATACCAATACCAATACCAGTATCGGTATCGGGCCCGATACTGAGCTTACTGAATCGTTTAAAAATGCCAGATACAACGGCCGATACCACACAGCAAGGTGTGAAAGTGCCATTATTAGGACAAAGAAACACCAACAACAACAGCAGAATGGAGTTATTAGAGATTAAGGATGTTTACGAAGTATATGTATGCAATGAATAAAACGCCAGTATTAACGCCTGTATAGCTGATGTGCGCGAGCTGATGAGCAAAGCACACTGAGTGGATCGAGTGCGCGAGCTTGTCGAGCGAATATAACTTTCTCACAGACATCACTGGAAAGTTTGTAGTTTGGTAGGATATGTAGTTATTACGTAGCGAGAGAGAGAGCGCTTCTGGTTGGATCTTTGATGTTCACTCAACTTACAAAATGAATATTGGATAAACTAAATCTAAAATAGACATTTTAGGGGCGCCTTCACTATAAACATCATTTATTTTCAACCACAGGCATACACGACTTTTTGCTGAAAGTGAATCTAGCAGCCTGTGTGAAATGCGCTGTACTACTTTTCCCTCTCACTCTGCATCAGTACAAATACGTGTACGCGTTGCGCGTGTTTTGCTTGCTTGAGTGTTTCTGCATTATATGAGTGGCTTTGGAATATAAATCGCAGCACGTTTCAGATAAAAAAAAGCTACTTCTATTTCTGAAAATATCACCGTTAGGAGATTTATAACGAGTGGTTCCCTGCATTATTACAGCAAAGCATGTGATTACAGTACTGAGCCGCTGCAATGGAGCAGCTCTAATTTTAAATTATTGCTGTCATATTAAATTAAAGATGATGTACGCTCACTAAATTTATTCGCGCCGGAAGAAAAAAGTGGTGGTAGCATTTCGGACCCCTGATCTTTCTACATTTTTTTTTTTTTTTGTATACAAGAAGATGAGGCAGAATGTTTTCAACATTGATAATAATAAGAAATGTTTCTTGAACACCAAATCAGCATATTAGAATGATTTCTGAAGGATCATGTGATGCTAAAGACTGTAGCAATGACTGCTGAAAATCAGAAAATTCAGCGTTGTCTTAAATAAATAAATAAATAAAATCTTACCAACCTCCCATATTTTCAATGGTAATATATCTAGATGTTTTCTAATACTGAATTGATAAAAACATAGGCCAACTAACCTTTAACACCTTATTAAACGTAATATTTTTTTTAGATGATATAGATATAGATAAGATTAGTCACATTCACACACGTACAATATAACCCAGTTATAACCACTACATGAACCCATCCTCACAAATTGACTGTTTTTTTTTCTCCCTCGAGCTGTCCTTGTATACCTTTATACACAATATATATTTAATCTGATCTACTTTTAATCTGTTTGTATCTATTTTAACCAGTAACATAAATGGTACTTAAAAATGCATGCAAAGCTTGGGCACTATCACAAGTACTGGTGTATCTCTTAACTGTATTTTTGTTGTATGTTTTGCTTAGAGGACATTTTTTTTCCCTTTGTATTGACTCTTATTAAAATACACAAAAGTGTTCAGATCAATGCTTTAAATCTTACATATGCTAAGCTCATGCTTAAGCTCATGCTAAGAAAGAAAACACAATGAAGAGAGATGCATAGGTCTTGATGACAATTCCCTGCTGTGCCTTGTGCTTCTGCAGTAGTGTTTGCTGAGTGAGGCTTTTTCAGGTTGGTAGCCTGATGGTGTTGGTGTTTTTATTTCAAATCTTTGATGTGATCCCTGAGGATGTCTATTTTCAAGCTAGCATGCTTACAGTAACTTTTTCCCACCAATATTAGTGGCTGTGTGAACAAGTGCAGGTGTGTGTGAGGGAGATCAGTACTCAAAATGAAGCAGGTTATTCCCTTAGCCTCACTGTTTGTGTCCCAATTTTTGCCACTGCAGAAAAATGAACGCTTATAAGATACAGAAGTGGAAATATTTAGGCACAATATGAGATACATATACTGCAGCACCACGATATGTTGCCTTGGTGTATTATGAATTTGTATAATCCTGTACTGAAGAGGAAATCTTATCTCCTTTTTTCCCTCTCAAATAATCATTGTTTCATTGCTGTCTATCACATTTTTTCCTGCTTTCATCTTCCCTCGCAGGGCACCAAGATATACTCTTTGATTGCCTTCTGATTTTAACAATTTTCACAGCAGGAGTGAGAACCACAGCAATTGAAGCATGAAAGGTGAAAGGACAGCTCATCCCCTCTCTCGCTCTATTTTAATCGTAATGTTTGGCTTCTCTTTCCCTTTGTAGCTGCCATCAATCTGGCTCAACTGAAACTTTTTAGGCACTACTATGTGATGGTATGTGTTCACTTCACTGTCTTGCTGTCATTCTCATTCTGACTGTCTGTCATGGCATGAGAATTATTAGTGATATTAGTTTTGCTTGATTTTAACAGTCACTGACTGAATAAATGCGTTTATTCATGAAGGTTTGTGCATGGATGCATTGAATTCACTTTTTTATTGCAATATTATAGTTTATTTCACAGTGATAACTCAAAATGCTTCTTCAGTCTCTTTGGTCTCGATTTGCCATTATATGTCTCCAGCTTTGTCCAGTGTGTCTAAAACCACTAACAAATTATTTTATTTGGCGTTTTTCTAATTTAATAGCAATCTTTTTATTTATTTAAGAATGGAAATGAAATTACATTAAGTTATTACTAAATATTTTGCTGCAGTGGAATCAAGAATATCTGACCTTGAGGAATTCACTTGATCAGTGTCACATTTACTTAATTATTGACTTAAATAGTCCAAAACCTTAATTTAATTGTCGTCTTTATTTTGTTGTAACTTTGTTTGATTCAAAATCGGACTAGAACACACTGTTTATTGTGTTTGGTCATTTGTCTTTATTAAAAATGATCAGTCATTTGAGACATTGAAACACAAATGTATCACTCTGTCTCTTTTCTTCTTACTGTGTCTTTCTGTGTCACAGATTGTATGCTATATTTATTTCACCCGCATCATTGCCAGTCTCATCAAGGTCATTGTTCCTTTCCAATGGAAGTGGCTTTACCAGGTGAGTGATGGCAGCTTACTCAAACTTACTAAACAGATTTAACAGCTGGCAAACATTTGTATACTAAAAGTGCATTTAAAGGAGACATATTATGCCCCTTTTTACAATATGTAATATAAGTCTCTGGTGTCCCCAGAATGTGTCTGTGAAGTTTCAGCTCAAAATACTCCACAGATCATTTATTATATCATTTTGAAAATGCCTATTTTGAGTGGAAGCAGAAACACGCTGTTTTTCGGGCCTGTCTCTTTAAATGCAAATGAGCTGCTGCTTTTCCAGAATAGAGCTGCGCCGTTACAGCTCGGACCTGCTAAAAAACATCTGTTTTGGTTCTGATTATCATGTTTATCGCACTGAAATCATGCGTTTTAAACCATATTAGTTTAAACTTCTGATATACGGTTTTCTAAGTGCACACATCCAAAGCACACGGACCGAAAGCGGCTGTCACAGCATGTGAGTACTAAACTAAGTTCTCATTCACACACAAGTTTACGTTAAAAACACACTAGTTACAAAAACAGTCGGTCATGTCTGTGAAGGTAAACAGCTGAGAAATAAATTGCATGTTTATTTTAGATCTGTGTGGCAGCAGTAATATACAGTAAATAAATCAATAAATCAACTGCTCTCTTGTCTCCTCTGAGGCTGGGACTGTAAATAGTGTTCTGTGCTCATCTGTGTAGCCAAAGACAGAACAGTTAGCATGTTTTACTCAAACTTTCGCCATAGCATTACACCGTTGTCGCTTGCGAAATCAAAATGACGGCGCCGTGGTGGAAACTTGCAGATTAAGGGGCGGTAATATTATAATGAGATCCCTTTGCCACGTCACCAACGGAGCGAAATCAGACGCTTGCAGAAAAAGGCTTCCCAAAACAAAGTTACTGGGTTAATCTTTTTCACGTTTCCTTGGTTGGTAGATGCACCGGGGACCTGATTATAGCACTTAAACCCTGTAAAAGTCAGATTTTCATGATATGTCACCTTTAAGACTTGTTCACATTAAGCATAATATTCTTTATCATTCACATCACAGAAAAGTTTATGCCAACATATCTGTAACATTTATGCAAGTGTTTAACATTAAAGCCAGACAGTTAATGGAGACTGAAGTCATTGGCTTCACCAAGTAAACATGCAGCTTTGCTATTTTAAACGCTATTTTAATTCTCTGTTTGGTTTTATTACATTTTTCTTTTTCTTTATAAATAATACTTGACCTAAGCCCACCTTAGTTATTCTGTGTTGTAGTGTCCATTTGTGGAAGTCGTGCACTTTATAATGTTTTGAGCCCACTTCCGTAGCTTTGTGAAGTTTTACCTCTAATTCTTAAAATCTATAAGATACCTCTATGGTGTTACAAATACTTATTCAATACTTATTTTATCTAAGAATTAATTTAATGAAAACAAGATGCATCCCAGTTTGTGTACTTGTGCCCAATTCTGTTCCATTCTTCAAAAACCAGGCTGATTTACTTACTTAACAGAAAAAAATTGTTTGGATTGTTGAACACTTCATGCATTTAACAGTCACAGCTTTCCTTACATAACTGAAGGGGAGGGGCTATCAAACTCCAGTGTTGGATGACAAAAAGTCGTAAAAAATTCATACACTGAATGGTCAAGTATGTGGTGCGTAGTTTAAGTGCATAGTGTGTAGCATGGTTAAGATTAATTAAAATATTAAATTATTAGTAAAATTGTAAAAAAAAAAAAAGTCTTATTGACTGTCCGCGAACCATTTTTTAATATAAAATACAGTAATTCCACAAATATATAGGCCTAAACCATATAGATATATATAACCATTCAAGGTTTTATTTAGTGTATTGTTCTTTATTTGTAGCTGTTGGATGAGCTGGCCACTCTGACCTTCTTCTTCCTAACTGGACACAAGTTCCGGCCAGCCTCCTACAACCCGTACCTACTGTTGTCTGTAGAGGACGAAGACGTGGAGATGGACGATGTGTAAGAAATCATACATAAATACACAGCTACTGGTGCATATCCACCTTATTTTTAACTTAGCTTGCCATTTTACTTGAATGTGCTTTTCCAGCCAGTGTCAGCTGCATTCACTTATTTTAGCTGTATGTAAACAGTCTGTTATGCTGCTTGATGTTGAAAACTGGTATTTTTTGGTATAATATATAATTATTATCTTAATCATACACACTGGTTTAAAGCATTAAAGGGGTCATGAACTGCATTTTTTTATTATTTTATAATGTTATTATATATTATGAGGTTCACTTATAATGTTAGTGTGATTTTACTTAAAGGGATAGTTCACCCAAAAATGAAAATTTGATGTTTATCTGCTTACCCCCAGGGCATCCAAGATGTAGGTGACTTTGTTTCTTCAGTAGAACACAAACAAAGATTTTTAACACAAACCGTTGCAGTCTGTCAGTCTTATAATGGAGGTGAATGGGAATCACGGCTTTGAGAGTAAAAAAAAAACATACACCAACAAAACCAAATTAAACCCTGCGGCTCGTGACGATACTTTGATGTGTAAAGACACGAAACGATCGGTCTGTGAAAGAAACTGAACAGTATTTATATAGTTTTTTTTTTACCTCTGATTCACGCAATGTCCGAACTGTTCGAACTCTCCTGAGTGGCGGCGCGTCCTCCTGAGCGTGTTCTCAACAGCAGGCGGGTGAGGCGTCTTCTTCTTGCTTTACGGCGGATCGCAGACTTTTAAGTGCAATACCGCCACCTATCTCTCAAATGGACCATTGACACTCTATCTACAATCTCAATTAGGAGTGTGAATGGTCCACTTGAGAGCTGAAAGAGAAATTGATTCGCGACATGACGCAACAGCAAGGAAGGCAATTCAAAGACTATTTTTCACAACTTACACTACACATTGTCTTGTAATGTCATCTGTATGGTTCTATTGATGGAGTAATCATGTGTTTGCATCTCTCTAGTATTTCCTCTCATACTACTACAAGCTCGTATCAGTGGGCGGAGCTAAAGAGGCAGTGATGTAGAAGCAGGCGTTGATCTTCTCCTGCGGAGGCGGTGCTTAGCCACACTTTTACATCATAAAATGGCACAATACAAAACAAGTCATTTTCTGAGCTTGGTTTCAATAAAAGCTGTTTTTAAACTAACGAGAAAGTTTTGAAACTTACAGTATGTTTAATAAATAACTAGGCCTGTCGCAATAATAAATATATCGACTTGTCGCGCAATATATGTACATGACCTCAAAAATTTTTGGTGACGCAATATATCGCCAATTATATTTACTTAAAAATTAATGTCACAGTGTTTTTTACATTCCACTTGAGCCAGTGTCTTTTGCAGCTTCTCGAACACAACGTGGTGTTAGTTTAAATTAAAAAAATGCTTCTACAAAAAAGTTTCATCCGAAGATATGGCCTTGTTTAGGGATCTGTGCCTTTTTGCATACGGACATCTGACTGATTAGCAGTGATTGTGTTTTTCAGCAATAGTGCGCACCCTTAATTTACAGAGAAAAGAAGGTCAGGGAAAAATCTGTAGATGAAAAAATCTCCATAACTTTTTTTTTTTTTTCTACTTGTTACTTTGCACTTTTGTTAGAAAATGTTTATTTACTAATTATTCCGTTTTTTTAAGGTATCTAATATTTTGATACTTAATTTCCATGATCTAAATATTCTTAAAAATTAAAAGTTTGTTGTCATGTGGAAGTGTGTTGGCCTTCTTGCATTATTATGCTGATACATTATGATTATATATTCAGTGTTATAAAATGGTCTTTAAAATGACAATAATATCGCTTATCGCAATTATTTCTGGGGCAATATATCGCACAACAAAAATTTGTTATCGTGACAGGCCTTCCTGTCTACTCCCTCCCGTCTCTCCTACCTCACCCTAGCCCTCACACCTACTCCTTCCTACATACCTCCCGGTGCCTTCTCCCCCACTCCCCCCCTAACTACATTGACCTGTTATATGTCAAAAGATCAAGGGTAATTTGATTTCTCAGTTCATCACCCCTTTAAGTGATTTAGTGTTTACTGCACTTTAGTCTTCTATTTATTTATTTTATTTTAAATATAATGAATCAGAAGTCTTGCTCATTCACAGGAAAAAGCTTACTTCCACGTTGAAAAATAAGGTGGATGTAACAAAAGACAGGACATTTCAAGAACGTTTCTGCCCTCAAGCGTTTGCACAAGTTTGAATGAAAGTGAATGGACTGTACCTTGACATGTTTTCATAGTACGTCATTCTTTTATCTCAAAAGGTCCAGGACAGTTTGTTTCCCTCTTTCTTTACACACGCACACCCAAACGTTTGCTACTTATTTCAAAGCTGTGCCACTTGCTCACAATTTGAGTGACCTCATCAGGTCAGATGATTCAGTGTGTTTTAATGACTTTCTCTTGCTTCATCTCTTCAGGCTTTGTCATTTTTCCCCATCGTTGTGATTTTCTCTCTAAGATCTCAGTCGATTGCATTTCTCTCCACTCCCTGATGTCCAAGTCTTGTTCTGTTCTTTGACAACCCCTATCCTCCCAAGTCCCCATCTCCCATTCACCCCGCATTCCGCGTCCCCTCAGGCGGCATGTGCTCTATCCACCCCCCACCCCGGCATTTTCCAAAATAGCCCTGTGACTCCATATGTCCTTGTTCCTTGCTTGCACTTTCCCTCTTCTTCTTATCCTTTACCTCCTCCCACAGTATATCTCCCACCTGCCTTACACAGGACATTGTGCTGTACTCTCACTTGTATTCCTCCCAAGCTGAATGGGCAGAGAGCTTTTTTGTGGCCTATTTTCCCAAAAACTTTTTTTGGGGTGACTTGTGATGCGGCCTAATTCAGCTGTCCTCATTGAGTCTCGCAACGAACACAGAAAAGATGGATGATGGTAACCACAAAAATAGAGAGCATTGTTCTCATGAGCATTCAGAGTTTAGGTCCAAACTGCCCTGTGTGCCTTTATTCATTCATTCTTTCATTAAGACACCTTTTATTATAGTGCAACAGTTGGGTTATCTGGTCGTTCACGTCGCCGCCGGTGAGAGTGTCAAAATTTGCTCTGGCTGCCCTCCCAACAATGCTGTAGAAAGATTCGTGGACGCTCTGACGTAGATCGAATGCTTGGTCCTGTAAACTTTATGTAAAGGGGCGGCAAAGAAAACTAGCTTGTTGATCGTGTGCAGACTGACCACAAGTAGGGTAGAAGTTAACCTCATGAAATATTTTAAATGTGAAAGTAAGAAATTGATAGATGGAAAGAACTTAACAATTATAGTTACATGTTTGCTAACTAAATAAACCAATTAAAAGCCATTTGTGAGGTGTGGCTTTTGTGTTCATGGTTCATATGATGCGATTTCAATTTTCCCTTTGAAGTGTTACAAGCTCTTGGTGCATAAAGAAGATCTGTAAAGTTGCAAAGACTAAAGTCTCAAATCCAAAGAGATATTCTTTATAAAATTTAAGAGTCGGCGACACCTACCTAAAACGACTCATTCTAACACGCCCCCACATGTCTACGTCACGATATGGGAAGATTTGCATAACGCTGCCCAAATGTGCACGCAAAGAAAGAAGGCGTAACTTTTATTCTCGCTGTAGTATTGTTGCTGCTGCCGCCATGTCGTGAAGGCGCTGTGTGTTTCGTTATGAAAGTGAAACTACTTTGTTTGGTCTTCCAAAAGAGGACGATATCTGCTTTGTCATGCCTAGAGCTGATCCGTGCTGGTCGCTGAGGAAATACATCAACTTTGCGCTGTGGATCACCGGATCGGCTTTCACCATGGACAAAGCGGAGTCCAGCCCGGGGTCGTCACATGTGGTTGCCGCAAGCCCACCGGACACTCCATCGTCAAATCCGCTGGCCTACGTTTCATATAGCCGCCGACCTCTGCTCACTCTAGCCCGCTGTGTGTTTCATGTGAAAGCGAACCTACTTTGTTTGGCCTTCCAAAAGAGGACACGACTAGAAATCAGTGGTTAAGTTGTATTTACAACACTGTTCCAGAACACTTCAACCCAAGTATTAATTTGTATGCAGCACATTTTATGGAGCCAGCACGAAACGCCTGGAATAGCTCTCCACACATCTAGCAACGAACATAGGTGCCGAATCTCTCCGGTCGCTATCGCTGGCAGCAGTGTTCATAGACAGGCGCCCTGCCCTGGCAAGGCTAAACTGCTTGAGAGGAAACGGCTTGTCGAGGAAAACACTGGGAAGCCGTAACAGGCACAGACAGCGGCTCTGCACTGTTCTGAAGCCAAGCGAGTAACGCTGTATCCATATGATGAGGAGGAAACAGCTCTTTTTGTGAGGACGTTTGTGTTTTTATTAAACAAACAGAAACATGAACATTGGATTTGTCGCCTGCAGGAACAAGGGGAACATAGTTGCAGGATTGGGGGCCGGGCCTCCAGCGATCTCTCTCTCCTCCTCTTGGCAGGTCCGTGAGGTGACTCATCGCCTTTGCGCGGTTTTGCCCTGCACAGTAGAGGTCTTCTCGGGTCCTAAAATATGTACCCGACCCGAATCACTTCTTACCCAAACCCGAAGTGCATAAATACTTTTTTTTTTTAAACCCGACCCTAGACAAGCCCGATGAAATTAGACCCGAGTCCGACCCGACGGCATTTATTTTCGAACCCCACTGGACCCGAACATAAACGGCATTGACGTGTACAGCCTGCAGACCCGCAGTCAGTCAGGAAAAATCCCTGTGTCCTGCTGACTGATTTGACCGGTTCTCCATTACTTTGAAACAGAGGAGAACTGGTCAGAGGAAAACTGGCCCCCCGACTGAGCCTGGTTTCTCCCAAGGTTTTTTTCTCCATTCTGTCACCGATGGAGTTTTGGTTCCTTGCCACTATCACCTTTAGCTTGCTTAGTTGGGGACACAATTTCAGGCAATATTGTTGACTTGATTGCACAGATATTATTTAAACTGAACTGAGCTGGATGATGACATCACTGAATTGAATGATGAACTGTCTTTAACTGAAAAATGAGTGTTTACAATTATTCATCATTTTGCATTATTGACACTATTTTCTTAATTAATGCTGTTCAGTTGCTTTGACACAATCTGTATTGTTAAAAGCGCTATATAAATAAAGGTGACTTGACTTGACTTTGATTTATTTAACATTTATTCAATTTATTATTACTTTATATTATTGCCAGCCTGATGGATACAAGTTATTTTTGAGCTTGGCTTTCAATTGTGACCAGTGGATTTAAAAAATAAACGTGAAAGTTTGATAAAAAATAAATCGATAGCCTAATAATTCATGGATTCGCTAGTGTTGTCTGCAACCTGATCTCCGGCGAAAGGCTTCTGCACACAAAAAAGAAAAGCCCTGCATGAACACGCAGCATAATGAAGCGAGTGGATTTTCCTGATGGATCTCATATCTATAAGATGATGTCTGTGTGCGAGGATTACGAACGTATGCTCCTTTTCTATGTGCATTCCTCTCTAAACACGAAAGTGAAAGTAACCTACACTTTCGGGATAGTTTAAAAGAATTCGGGTCTAATCGGGTCCATTTGGGAAAAGCATGTTTATTTTTAATTACCCGAGACCCGAGGCCGCTAATACCGAACCCGACCCGTGTCCGAGGTACTCGTCGAAGTTTTGGACCCGAACCCGCTTGGGTCTCGGGTCGGACCTCGGGTTTTCAGATCCAAGTGGACACGTGAAGACCTCTACCTCAGAGTAGCTCTCAATAACCAACTCCATGGCGTCACCGCAGAGGCCGGAGGGAGTGATCAGAGCGTTGAGGAGCGCCTTACAGTCTGGGTCCTTCAGGTCAGCTAAGGTCAGCCATAGGTGCCTGTGAAGGACTACCATGAACCCCATGAAACGACCGATGACTTGAGCAGAATGCTTTGTTCCCATCAGCGCGAAGTCTGTCGCCACGCACTGATCCTGCGGTCCAGGGACTGCAATGGCAGAGTATGACGGCCCCAGACCGAGTCGTCACCGTCAGCAGCTCACTGGCAGCAGTGGGCCTCATCCCCGTAAGGCCACGAGCAATGTTCCTCCGAGTCCTCAAAACTAATGGTTAAACGGATCGTAGTTGATCCGTGATCCATACGGACCAAGCCCCACGATTTGGCATGCATGTGATCTGCGGATTAATTGCAAAATTTTACCATAATAGAGTAAGTTTATCATTTGTTCGTATTTACACAAGCAAGCGAATTTTAAACAATTGCAGAGAGAAAAGGCGAAAGGGAACTCGATTCGTTACTCGCGCGCTGTTGTCTATGCGCACAGCCGTGCACACGCGATTCAGACAGCGCGCGAACACCGATCTGAATCCTCTTCTGAATCCTCTGAACAGACACATACACATAAAATTGACAAAATACCCATCTCGACAACAATTCAGTTAAACGCAGTCAGTTATGAAAGTGAATGAAACCAGCTGAGAAAGAAATCGGATGTGATGTGTATCATTATATCGGATCCGTGCATCAGGTCTTAAAGGGACAGCGGCCTATAAGTACTGCTGCTGTCATTTAATGATCATCGAACAACAAAACAGCTGTGATAAAAAAAATCTATATTTAATTTATACAGTGAACACTATGCAGTGTTATTTCCCCTAATTATTACATTTCTGTATTTGAATACTACCAACCTTATTTTATTTGTAACATATTCTGTTGTATTTATCTATGCTTGTAGTTTGTGTATTTGTTCTTATTTTTACTGGCTGTTCTCTTGTCTCTTTAGTCATGTTTAAACTTTCTTAGTTAATCTAGTAGTATTTGCTGTGGTATCATAGAAGTACTTTGCTTTAAGTAATAAATGGAAAGCAAGTTAAATTGAAATATTTTTCTTTTCTTGCTGATCCAAAAAAATTATCCGATCCGTGGGTCAAAAACCATAACGTGATCCGAACCGTGAGATTTGTGATCCGTTGAACCACTACTCAAAACGCTTGCTGGCAAGTCAGCGCAGTGCACGCAGTCGGATTCAGAGAACACTGCCTCAGCATGGGCCAGGCCAGGCATTACTATACTATACTATACTATATATATATATATATATATAATAATAAGAATATAATATATATATACCCACACATTCTATACTGCCCACAGGCGTGTCATTATTTGCATGCTATTTGCATAATTAGCAACAATTGGCCAGTTTATTGTGCTGGCGTTATCCTATAAGGTTTCAGGTTTTTCGGAGAAGGGGAGGAGTTCCCACTGCGAATGCTTCGCAATGTAGAGTGAACGCTCGAAAGGGAACTGGACTGGTGCTGTGGTCTCTGGACGTGTGGTGAATGTCTTCACAATTACTTTAAACTGATCTCTGCTGTGATTCTGTTCTGTAGCAGTAGTTATGTATTGCATTTAAATTGCTGAAAAAAGTTATTTTGCTCCACTGTATCTCACAACTCACCTAATTTCACTCTAGTACATTGTGTTCATCCAATGTTTTCTCCTCCTTTAATATACATTTGACCTGAATTCAAATGAACCTCAAATGAGTAAATATCATGTTGCTTCAACAACAGTAGGTCCTCATGCTGTAGATGAGTGGTGCATCTGAGCCGTGAACAGTTTGCTGGTGCTAGTGTGGCCATATGCAGTCCAATCTGTGCTTAAATAATTATTAGGAAGGGAAGGGCAGAGTATGAAAGCAAGAGTTTATGTGTGCGTGTCGCTCTCTCTTGATCTCAGATTCTGCTCAGAACATTCTGTCCATGTTCACCGCTAATGCAGAATGCTTAGCCAGTGAACTCATGGTCACATTTTAATGGAATTGCTTGAATATCAATAAGGCACTGTTTTTGTAAAATCAGAAAAGAATGAATGCAAATTTGATTTTGGTTTAGGTGATTTAAATATTTGTGGCCCAGCGGGAAAAGATTCAAAAGTACAATATACACTAGGTTTGTACTTTATGCTAAAATGTAAATGCTTAAGTTTAATTACATGTTTGTTTTGAAAATTGTTGCACAGTGGTTCAAATCTTCTTTGAAAACAAAGATTAAGAGAAAGATTGTTTTGTTTTGTGTTTAAAGAAACATATTCTGTCTTTTATGATTTAAACAACAGTTGCATGCATGAGATCGCTGAAGGGCTTTCCTCAGAAAATTGGGACAGTCTGAAATTATCTGAGGTCCTGTTTTTAGTTGGGTATTTCAGAACAACAGTATTGACCAAGATTCAACTTCTTTCAAGTCCACACTGATATTTACAAGAAGCGCAAAACCAGATCTGTTGCAGAAACCATTTCAGCACTTGAATGTTTGGTGGTTGAGTATTTAAGTTAACCTGCAAATTACAAATTAACCCTGTTTTTGTTGTTAATGTTGCTCTTTGTTTTCATTTCAGGGTAACTACCTCAACAGCCATTGGAGAGGGCATTAAGAAAGTGAAGAAACTGTCAAACAGACCATCAGAGGAGAGGGAGAGCATGGCATGACGGTTCTCTGCCGGTTCTGTGTGCCTCTGGACTTTGTGGCCAGCTACTGACATGGGTGATATTCTTGAAGAAGAGCTTAATGGCTTTATGAGCAGAATTCCCAGTGGACCTTCTCTCATGATCACATGTGAAGACACCGCGTTCTATATCCATATATATGTCTATCTCTGTAAATGTTGCACAGACAGTATGGAGAATTCACATTACTTTATTCCATGATTCCTTTTGCCACTGTAGTTTTAATTGATGTGCTAGGTGCCGTGCTTTCTCATTTTACCTTTATTATGTGTGGGTTTTTTCTTTTTTTATTTGGTTGTTTTTAATTTATGACCTTCCTACGCATTTCTTGATCTTAGACACTCTGTGGCACTTTAACAGGTACACTCTAGTCAAGAGAAAGCCTATGTGAGGTCACTGCGATGTGTAGAAAACTGCTGTGCCAGTGATGTCTCTTTCAGCTATTATTTAAGTGATTATTTCCTGCTCTGACTTCTCAGAATTAATCACTTTTATGTAAATATGTAGGCCCTTAAAACATACATAACCCAGATTAATGTTACAGAAAATAAAATGTACAGTTCTCAAGCTTGGTCAGATTTGATGACAGCAGCTTTGTATTTTATCAGTATTGTGGGTTGTTAAATATGGATGACGATGGACTTTCATGAAATAGATCCAGGGTGTCCAGAAACATGTATTAAACATGGATTAAAATGATGTCGGGGATCTTGTAATTTATGGTTGCTGGTAATGCAATGGAGGATTTTATTTTGATGTTTAATATTTTGCTTATTTTCAGATATCTTTTGAGCAAGCTTTATGAAATTGTGTTTCAGTATTAAATTGTGCAATGGTTTCATTTGTGTTTGTCTTTTATATTTTGTTATAAGTGTGTATATATCATGTGAAATCACATGTTGATAATCTATATGATAAAGAATCAATCAGAAATCAACCCTGAAATTTGTATCAGCATTTTTAAGCATTTTGTGTACATCAAGATTTTGTTTTTTAACATATGGAATACACAGAAGAGGACTGGTATTACATTAGGACAAAATTTTCACAAACTGTAATTCTAAAGCAGTATCTTGTCATGCTTGGACACAGTAAACATTTGACAGCACTAAAGCAAATGGCTCGCTTATAATTTATTCACAAGTCTCGAGTGCTGTGCTCACTTCTGCTCAAGTGCTATTAAGAGCATCTGATGTTGACAAAATGTCAAGGGGAACTAATGAAGAGCTTTGGCTGCTGAGGATTGGAGAATTGCAAATGCTAATTCTATTCCCCTTGTGTCTGCTTAGAAAATAAAACGAGAAAAATCTTTCAATTTTAATTTTATTTCCTATCCATTATCCCTTAATATTAATAATGGGGACAGATGCAAGCTTCAGTAATGCAGTTTGGAAGAGAGGTAGTAAAGCACAAAACGTTCAAATGCGTTGGATGTTCTGTCTTGCAAATTTGGTCTTTTGCTTGGAATCAGTAATAATCAATTACCAGAAGAACTGTGATTATGTGCTACTTGATTACTTCATATTCATTGTAAATCTTGATTAGAGAACCTTAGGTCACTTGGGTCATGGTCTATTTATAACAAAACAGTGTGGTGATTAACAAGTTTTAGTTATTATTGTAGTTAACATTTGTTCATTATGTTTATACTGTGTGATGTATTTTTGTTTTATTCTTTTCTTGCTTGATTAAAGGTTTGTACTATTAAAATAACGTGTACTTATTATTTAAGCTAAATTACTCAATTTGAAGCTGTGGTTATCATCTTAAAAGGCTAACTGCACAGTATTTACCTTCCCACTATAGGAGGTCAGGGGTTAGCCAGCTTTATGGTGGTGATAGTAGCACATGGTGTAAAAGAGAGTGACTAAAAGTTGACCCAGGTTGACAGTATTTAATGGCCAGGGTGATTGGGGTTAAAGATTAGTTGCTGACTAAAACTGTACAGTGGGGCAAAAAAGTATTTAGTCAGCCACCAATTGTGCAAGTTCTCCCACTTAAAAAGATGAGAGAGGCCTGTAATTTTCATCATAGGTATACCTCAACTATGAGAGACAAAATGAGAAAAAAAAATCCAGAAAATCACATTGTAGGATTTTTAAAGAATTTATTGGTAAATTCCTCGGGAAAATAAGTATTTGGTCAGCAAGATTTCTGGCTCTCACAGACCTGTACTTCTTCTTTAAGAGGCTCCTCTGTCCTCCACGGTTACCTGTATTAATGGCATCTGTTTTGAACTTGTTATCAGTATAAAAGACATCTGTCCACAACCTCAAACTGTCACACTCCAAACTCCACCATGGCCAAGACCAAAGAGCTGTCAAAGGACACCAGAAACAAAATTGTAGACCTGCACCAGGCTGGGAAGACTGAATCTGCAATAGGTAAGCAGCTTGGTGTGAAGAAATCAACTGTGGGAGCAATTATTAGAAAATGGAAGACATACAAGATCACTGATAATCTCCCTCGATCTGGGGGCTCCACGCAAGATCTCACCCCGTGGGGTCAAAATGATCACAAGAACTGTGAGCAAAATCCCAGAACCACACGGGGGGACCTAGGGAATGACCTTCAGAGAGCTGGGACCAAAGTAACAAAGGCTACATCAGTAACACACTGCCCGCCAGGGACTCAAATCCTGCAGTGCCAGACGTGTCCCCCTGCTTAAGCCAGTTCATGTCCAGGCCCGTCTGAAGTTTGCATTTGGATGATCCAGAAGAGGATTTTGAGAATGTCATATGGTCAGATGAAACTAAAATATAAATTTTTGGTAAAAACTCAGCTTGTCGTGTTTGGAGGAGAAAGAATGCTGAGTTGTATCCAAAGAACACCATACCTACTGTGAAGCGTGGGGGTGGAAACATCATGCTTGGGGCTGTTTTTCTGCAAAGGGACCAGGACGACTGATTCGTGTAAACGAAAGAATGAATGGGGCTGTGTATTGTGAGATTTTGAGTGAAAACTTCCTTTCATCAGCAAGGGCATTGAAGATGAAATGTGGCTTGGTCTTTCAGCATGACAATGATCCCATACACACCGCCCGGGCAACGAAGGAGTTGCTTCGTAAGAAGCATTTCAAGGTCCTGGAGTGGGCTAGCCAGTCTCCAGATCTCAACCCCATAAAAAAATCTTTGGAGGGAGTTGAAAATCCGTGTTGCCCAGCGACAGCCCCATAACATTACTGCTCTAGAGGAGATCTGATTGGAGGAATGGGCCAAAATACCAGCACAGTGTGTGAAAACCTTGTGAAGACTTACAGAAAACGTTTGACCTCGTCATTGCCAACAAAGGGTATATAACAAAGTATTGAGATGAAATTTTGTTTTTGACCAAATACTTATTTTCCACCATATTTGCAAATAAATTCTTTAAAAATCCTCAATGTGATTTTCTGGATTTTTTTTTTTTTCTCATTTTTTCTCTCATTGTTGAGGTATACCTATGTTGAAAATTTCAGGCCTCTCTCATCTTTTTACGTGGGAGAACTTGCACAATTGGTGGCTTGACTAAATACTTTTTTTCCCCACTGTATGTGCAATATCATAGGCAGGAGAAAATGAATTTGAGGGTTGTTTAAAATCCAGTTTCTAGGATAAGCTATATACTCTTTTCTTTTTTTCCTTAGCAAATGAAGGACGCACACGGTGCCCCAAACAGAGAGCCCCGCTCCTCGGACGCTCGAACACCGAATTTACTTTCTCCTTGCTCTCTCTTGTAATCGACGAACAAATTATGGTGACCATACGTGCCGTTTTCACAGGATGCGTCCTGGCCAGGATTTCTATAATGCCTAAAATATCTAGGTTTTGGCTTTGTTTGCGTGTGCAGACCGATCGTTGTATGACATCAAAATACCATACAGATGGTTCCTTATGCTTTCAAAATGTTCTCGAGGTATTTTGATGTCATACACCGATCGGTCTGCACACGCAAACAAAGCCAAAACCTAGATATTTTAGGCAATATAGAAATCCTGGCCAGGACGCGTCCTGGGAAAATGGCACGTATGGTCACCCTAGAACAAATACACCTCATCAATTTAAACATTCAAGCACAAAAAGACGCGAAAGAGCTTAATCCAGCACCCGTGTGCTGTGTACTGAGCTGCGTCTCACGTACAGCCCTTGAACACCGAATTGAGTTTGTCCTCTTCTTGTGCTTGAACGGACAAATACATATCTGTCTTGGCAAGTATCTAAGAAAACAGATGAATTATCTCTTAAAGTGACAGCACCTAACTAGCTGCTGTCGGTGTCCCTAATGTTAATCCAAGAAAATAGAGAGAAAATCACTCACTGCTCTTGACTGAATTACTTTGTAGCTTTAACAATACTTAATCTATATTTAATTTATACAGTGAAGACTATACAATTATATTTTACCTTTGCTTATTTTGTGTCTGCACTTGAACACCTTGAAAAATTTTTTTTTTTAAATCTATTTATTGGTGCTATTTACACCATTTCAAACAGGGTAAAACCTGCATCGGGGCCCCACAAACCCCAGCTACAGCAGTGTATGTATGTCTATGTGTATACACAGGATAGATAGATAGATAGATAGATTCTATCTAAGCTTCTTTAAATACACCTGGACGGACCCCTCATCACAATTTTCCAGAATTAAATGGCAAACTGGGATATATTTTTCTTTTAAATATTAAAATTAATGTTTAATTGTAAATACAATCAATAAAAAGCATAATACAAATAAAACTTTATCTTATTTATCATATATAAGGCCAAGGTAGCCTACACTTCGGTTTTTACGCATACTACTTGGTCGCAGGTCGCATTTACTTGGTTTTGCACCAATCTGTTGTTCCACAAGGTGGCAACACGGCCCGGGCCATTGCTGTACGGTAGAAAACAACTAAAGAGACGAAACAACATCAAAATAGGTGGCGATAATGTTCCTAAGGAGTTATTCGCCATAAAACAAGAAGAAGAAGAACAACAACATCAAAATACCGCAACAATAGACGCTTGCATTGACAAGCGCTTGTGTGAGAGGGTAATGAGATTTAAAAGAGTTGTTAAAAAGCTCTAGTTTAAAAGAGTACAAGGACATTTTTATCGTTCATAACTTCTGGAGACAAACAGAGCAGACACTGGACAAAGGTGAAGCTTTCTTGAGCGCATATGTCGACCGCCTGCGTTCGTGCACTCCATCAAATGGAGTATACTTTGAAAGGCTGTGCGTTCGACTGAACTCATACGCTATACGTGTAAATATCTGAATTACACTTTAGGCTTTAGATTCCATTCATGTTAGCCACTACCTTATCATAATGATTCCCCATTGCAGCAAGTGGTGTCCAAATGTGTTATGACACCCCCCCTGAAATTATGGACGGTTGCTTCTGCTTTGGCTTTATTTGTAACTCTTTTTGGCGCAAAATGTGTCTAAAATGTAAGTTACGCAATATTAATTTATTGTTTATTAAACTGCTAATTAACTGTTAGTTAAACTTGTTTATTAAATGCATTATCACAGTCAGAAAGTTTGGGAAGTGGCAAGCTCACTAAATATCTCTGAGATGAAATATCTGACACATGCCTGTTTTTAAATTGGCTGTTTGCACTGAATTTGTTCAAGAACAAATCACAAGAAAGGAAGTCTTTAAAAGTCATCCTAAATAACTTCTACGTTAATGTAGCATGTGTCCTCCCACTAAAATTTTTGGTTTAGCTGAGTGGTATATTGTAGGTGGTCTGTGGTCTCATTTTCTGAGAGAGAAACGTTTTCAGAGGTGCGGACGCAGATTGAATACTCCACTAATCCATTGTATTCTTGGCCAAGGAAACTTTTTAGTAGAAAAAAGCTTGCGTAACCTTTAGTTAAAAGGAAAGCATCTAACATAAAATTCTCTTGAGAGACTACAGTAGATGTCTTGTATTAATGTTACCAAATATAGCTTCCATCATTTTAGAAAGTGGTGCTGCTTGCCAAGCCAAATGCTTTGCACAACATGTCATTTTATGATGAGAGAAATACTTCCTTTGTTCTGCCTGACGTTTACAAAATACTCGAAAGTGTCTTTCAACTCCTGGCTACTTTCCAGTCTGTTCTCCTGCTGTGCAATACCCCATAAGTCAATCTGAAAATCGATTCATTTTCTCCCTCTTTGCTTAGATGCCATTTATAGCCCTCTATAAGCCTCTTCCACCTTTCAAATGATTTTTGGCTGTGTTGTTTGTTTTCCAGAATGATCCTGTTTTAGAACATTGCTGTTCATGCTCTAATGGAACTAAATTAATCGCAATATGTCTCAGAGACTACTGTGCTGCTTTACAATATCAGTGTAGTTCATCGTTTGCTCTAAGAAATGGTACTGGTAGTACCATCAGGGTATCCAATGGTAATACTGTGTTTTTTTGATGTGTACTGTGGTTCTGAATTCTGAATACCACATTTATATCCCATGGTATTTACATGGTAATCTAAGGTACTATGGAGCTACCATGCTGCATGTCAAAAAACAAATGTTGTATTACTATGGTACATTTCTGTTTTATTCTAAATAATAAAGTAACAATAATCAGTCATCACAGAATTGTTGAGAAAAAAAGTATCTTGGGTTACAGGACAATTACAAATGTAACTAACTACAGCCTACTTTTAAAATCTACAAGATAGTTCTACTACTAAATGGTATAAGATGTCTACACTACACTATAGTTCAGAAAGTGCTCTAGCAGGTGAGGCTGTTGGCAAAGGCCTCTGGGTGTTTATGGAGCTGCATTAAGGTGACTCAGCGTCCCCTTCTTCTGTTTCTGCCTTCTTCATTAGACTTCTTCATCAAACATTTGCCTTTCTCTCTTTCTGATGCTTGAACAGCACTGCACAAACTAAACTTCCCCTGAGGAGTGAATTGGCCTGGACTTAAACTGGGCCAGCAGATTATAGCCGTGGCTTCATCAGAATATGACAAGACTATGAGCCATTACTCTGTACATCTGCACTATAATCCCAACTATAATCCTATTTTGGGATTATTCTTATGAATGTACGTGAATATCAATTTATATTAAGTCCTTAAAGGTTTTAGCCTTTGCCCTAAATTATAGATACATAATTTGAAAATTATATTTAATTGCTGAAAAATATAAGCAAAACCATTTATGATCATGTACGTACACTATGTATTGTACATGTATGTACAATATTTAGGCCTAATATTTAGATATTTTTACTTTAATATAATATGTATTTTCATTTTTATTAACATTTCCATTCATTTGTACTACATACAGGTGCATCTCAATAAATTAGAATGTCGTGGAAAAGTTTGTTTATTTCAGTAATTCAACTCAAATTGTGAAACTCGTGTATTAAATAAATTCAATGCACACAGACTGAAGTAGTTTAAGTCTTTGGTTCTTTTAATTGTGATGATTTTGGCTCACATTTAACAAAAACCCACCAATTCACTATCTCAACAAATTAGAATACTTCATAAGACCAATAAAAAAAAACATTTTTAGTGAATTGTTGGCCTTCTGGAAAGTATGTTAATTTACTGTACATGTACTCAATACTTGGTAGGGGCTCCTTTTGCTTTAATTACTGCCTCAATACGGCGTGGCATGGAGGTGATCATTTTTTGGCACTGCTGAGGTGGTATGGAAGCCCATGTTTCTTTGACAATGGCCTTCAGCTCTCTGCATTTTTTGGTCTCTTGTTTCTCATTTTCCTCTTGACAATACCCCATAGATTCTGTATGGGGTTCAGGTCTGGTGAGTTTGCTGGCCATTCAAGCACACCAACACCATGGTCATTTAACCAACTTTTTTGGTGCTTTTGGCAGTGTGGGCAGGTGCCAAATCCTGCTGGAAAATGAAATTAGCATCTTCAAAAAGCTGGTTAGCAGAAGGAAGCATGAAGTGCTCCAAAATTTCTTGGTAAACGTGTGCAGTGACGTTGGTTTTCAAAAAACACAATGGACCAACACCAGCAGATACATTGCACCCCAAATCATCACAGACAAAACTTACCACTGTGACTTCAAGCAACTTGGGCTATGAGCTTCTCCACCCTTCCTCCAGACTCTAGGACCTTGGTTTCCAAATGAAATACAAAACTTGCTCTCATCTGAAAAGAGGACTTTGGACCACTGGGCAACAGTCCAGTTCTTCTTCTCCTTAGCCCAGGTAAGACGCCTCTGACGTTGTCTGTGGTTCAGGAGTGGCTTAACAAGAGGAATAACTGTACAACTGTAGCCAAATTCCTTGACACAACTGTGTGTAGTGGCTCTTGATGCCTTGACACCAGCCTCACTCCATTCCTTGTGAAGTTCACTCAAATTCTTTTTGAATTTTGCTTGACAATCCTCATAAGGCTGCGGTTCTCTCGGTTGGTTGTGCATCTTTTTCTTCCACACTTTTTCCTTCCACTCAACTTTCTGTTAACATGCTTGGATACAGCACTCTGTGAACAGCCAGCTTCTTTGGCAATGAATGTTTGTGGCTTACCCTCCTTGTGAAGGGTGTCAATGATTGTTTTCTGGACAACTTTCAGATCAGCAGTCTTACCCATGATTGTGTAGCAATAGTGAACCAAACTGAGAGACCATTTTGAAGGCTCAGGAAACCTTGCAGGTGTTTTGAGTTGATTAGCTGATTGGCATATTCTAATTTGTTGATATAGGGAATTGGTGTGGTTTTTGTTAAATGTGAGCCAAAATCATCACAATTAAAAGAACCAAAGACTTAAACTACTTCAGTCTGTGTGCATTGAATTTATTTAACACACAAGTTTCACAATTTGAGTTGAATTACTGAAATAAATGAACTTTTCCACGACATTCATGACATAATTTATTGAGATGCACCTGTAGATAACAAATGAAAAAACTAATGTGATGCATATTTAGTGTGTCAAACATAAATTAAACATGTAGAGATTCATGTAACAGTACTAATAACCTCAAAGGGTTTAATACACAATGACCAGGTTTATGTATTTATCATCACAATAAATGTTATTGTTTATAAATCTTATGGATTTTAACAGAATCTTGCTTGTTACAACACTAGCCATATAAACTGTGTTCATACTTTTTAACTGATTAAATTGATTTAATTTGATCAATTTAATTCATTTAAAACCATAAAAATAATGAATGTATGTATATGTGTGTATACACATTTTATATTTGTCAAATGTAATACAGGTCTTTCTATCACATTAGATTTTAGTAAGCACATTTGAATGAAATTAGCAATGAAAAGCCAGAAAGTCTTTGTCATGGACATATTTAGGGAAACAGCAGGAGCGAGAGCACTGGGGGAGTGGCTTCTGTTGTCAAGGACAACAGCATCAACACATAGCGTGGTGACAACACACGCCCGCACCCGCACACACACACGCTCACAGCGAGAGCCAGCGAATGCGTATGCATGTCTGAGTCAGTCAGTGAATCGATTCCTCTTCCTCTTCCTCTGCCAGACAGCAGTGAACACCCAGTTGAAGAGTGCCTCTCCTGGGCTCGAGCGCTGCTCAGAGCCACTGATTCCACAAGGGAACCGCAGACACTGGCAGGACTGGAGGAGTGACACCGGTTAACAGATTAAAGCCCTCTCTGTTTCTCTCTCTCTTTCATTCCCTCTGAGTGAAGAGAGACAACTCTAGCCACGGCATGCTGTAATAACATTGCTTCTGTGTAATTTGCTCCTCTCAATTACTTGTCCTTCCTCCTCTGTTTTTACACTGCTGCGGTCTGGAGGAAAGGCAGGGCACGATTCAAAAGGACTTGTGCGTCTCTTGTGCTGCCGCCTCGTTCGCCCTCTGTCCTTCTTTCTCTCTCTCTCTTTCTTTAAATGTAAGTGGAAGGTGGGATTGGGGGGAGTGAATTAGGGAGTGGGATAAACCGTTGCGGCCAGCTGGAGAGATGGGCAAATCCAACAGCAAACTAAAGCCTGAAGTAGTGGAAGAGCTGTGCAGAAAGACCTACTGTGAGTATTCGTCTTTAGTCCTTTCTTCTAGTGCTGGTTAATTGCATGTTATATCTAATTATTATTCTCCCTGTTTCTTTCTCTAAATTTAAGTGGAAAAAAGCCCACTATAGTATTTACTTTAAAATTGTCTTTTCTAAATGAAGTATTGGTGGATTTCATAAAGTTGCATTTGACTGAAGAATAAGCTTAATGTAACCAAGCTGTTATACTGCACTATTGATTGTGTGTGTGTGTGTGTGTGTGTGTGTGCGCGCGCGCCCTATACCTGCCTGCTTATGAGCGATTATGTTCATGTACCTTTGTATTGAATGTGATCATCATTTTGTCTCTGGGGTCATTGATTGTCCTCCGTCACTAATCATATAATCTTTAAACGTGTTTTGACTGGCTTGCATCTATGTTGTGAGAAGATATGGGGCCTTCATGAACAGCTGGCAGCAACTCTCATGTCGAGTCAATAAGATGTGGGGCTAACTGCAAATTGTGTCGCAACAATCCTTCCCTGAGGTGGAGAAAGCATATTAGCATTATCATTTTCACATCAACTGGCTTTGACTTGATTTAGATGAGGACTTGAGACCTCGCTAATGTTGCATATTAATCCAAGTGTGAAATAGGGGAAGCAAATTTTAGAGGGAAAGGTAGAGC
This sequence comes from Sinocyclocheilus anophthalmus, assembly GCA_018155175.1. Taxonomy (NCBI): domain Eukaryota; kingdom Metazoa; phylum Chordata; class Actinopteri; order Cypriniformes; family Cyprinidae; genus Sinocyclocheilus; species Sinocyclocheilus anophthalmus. The sequence continues at coordinate 159,538 of JADLZN010007944.1, forward strand.
AGCATCACAATTATGATATACCTATGTCTACATACTAGATTAGCAACAGCTGTTTACGTTTTGTTTAGTGTAAGGTGAGGGCCACACTAGACTTTGTGTTTAATCCATTTACATTCATACACATACAAACACAGGAGAGTGGAAACACAAGCACATGCAAAGAGGTTTACTTATTTTTTGCATTCAGACCGTGGCATTCCTCCCCCTCCCGCCCCCCCCCCCCCCCCCCCCCTTCAGAATAGCAGTAATAGGAATAATTTTGTGCTCTAGGGCTAGTCCCCATACTTTAAAAAAATGCGAATATATAAAAAATACCATCTCCACTTTCTCTCAAACTTGCAGCTTTCGAGGTTTGTGTTCTTCAAATTTAGCCATTCAGCCTTGAACTTGTACGAATGGAAGTCAGTGAAGCTTGATGTCTTTTGTGACTGCAACTTTAAGCAACATACCAAAGTTCAAGTTTGGTAACCTCTGACCTGTGAATTCCATATCACAAAGACCTTTGACCAGTAGAGGATCTAAATGTCACAGATTGACGTCTTGGCTCAATACAAAGAATACAAATTTCAGTTGCATGCTTTGCAGCGTTGAAGCAAAGTTGTAGTAGGTAGTTTTTTTTGGTCGATAATAACAAAAACTGTTTGGTTACCAATATTTTTTAAAATATCTTTTTTTGTGGTCTTCAGAAGAAAGAAAAGCATACAGATTTGGCACAACATGAGTATGAGTAAAGGTGACAGAATTTTAATTTTAGATTTGCAACAATAGCATACATTTTTTTATTTTTCTCCTTACTACTACTTTAATTACTTCTCTGTTCAGCAGTTAGTATGAAACTATGGTGCTAAAGAAATGAATGACTCTCTAGGCCTACCATTTAATGTATCAGTTCTCTAGGACATTGTCAAAGATCCACCTGCTACGTATAGGTAACTTGGTTACTATTTTCTTCTTTAAACTTGAATGGAATTTAAGCACATTCAGAGTGGTAGTGAACCGTTCATGTTTGTGCACAGTGGGGGGTAAAGATCATTTCCTGCACCTTTCCTGCTCCTTCGCTGCAGGGTTAGATCAGTGCGTGAGCAGTGCACAAATCCAACAGGCTTTCAATGAGACGATGTCTGCTATAGAAGCCAAACATCAAAGACTCATGTCAGTCACTATTCAGACAACAAGTGTTTTGATGCACTAGTCACATAAGTGAGCTGAAGATGTTGTTTTTTAAAACATTGGTTAGGTTTTTTACTAAGAGAGATTGGTTGAAAGTGCTCTGGTCTAACTGAGATCTATTTCAACCCTCTTTCGTCTTTCTATGCTGTGAGCTGGCTGTGGTCACAACAGTTGTCTCTGACCTGTTAGCAAAATACATGTTTCTTCTTTCCCCTTTCTTACTATAGAATGCAAGCTCACATTTACTATCTTCCTCCATCCAATCAACTACCAATCAATAGAATCAAGTCCCTGCTCTATATTTTTTTTCCTTTTTGCTGCTACTTCCGTTACATTGTGATTTTAAGGAATAGATAAAGCTCTTTGCCCTTTAGTCATTACAATAAATGGTGTACACACATCATGGAACAAGCCTTTTTTGCAGAGAGTACTTACACATACACAAATAACATATGTATTTTACATATGTGACCCTGGACCACAAAAACCAGTCATAAGGGTACATTTTTCGAAATTGAGATTTATACATCATCTGAAAACTGAATAAATAAGCTTTCCATTGATGTGTGGTTTGTTAGGATAGGACAATATTTGGTCGAGATACAACTATTTGAAAATCTGGAATCTGTGAGTGCAAAAAAATCTAAATATTGAGAAAATCGCCTTTAAAGTTGTCCAAATGAAGTTCTTAGCAATGCACATTGCTAATCAAAAATTACGTTTTAATATATTTACAGTAGGAAATCTATAAAATATCTTTATGGAACATGATCTTTACTTAATATCCTAATGATTTTTGGCATAAAAGAAAAATCTATAATTTTGACCCATACAATATTTTTGGCTATTGCTTAAAAGTATACCCCAGCGACTTAAGACTGGTTTTGTGGTCCAGGGTCACATATAGAGAATTAAGAGTGCATGAAGCCCTGAAATATTTGCGTTGCAGGATTCACACACAAAAACAAACAAGCGATCTGTAATCAACCATTAACAGGCCTTGTAACCTCTCTTTTCTCTCTCTCCTTCTGTTCCCACATCCTTTTTCAGTTTTTCTCCACTCCAGTCCTCTCTCGTCTTTTCTCTTTCAGCCGGGTTGCATCTTGTCTCTTCTTGTTTTCTTTGCCTAGTGTCTACACTGTCTGTTCCACTCACCTCTCAATCTTTGTGTCATTATCACTGGTTTCACATCAGCTATGTTCATCTTCTGCCCCTTCTCTCATCCAGAAATGTAACCTTTGATTTCTTTAGATTGATTCACTTGTCTAGTTGCAGACAGACAGCTGTCTGTTTAGCCTAACACATCCTCAAGCTGTCTGTAATATCATAATATTTTACTCAGATTGTTTTTGTTGTCAGTTCACACACTCTGTTCTGTTCTAGTTTATCTTTTATGGTCACCATGATGATGAGCTGTATCCGGTAAAGAGTGTGAGTACATCTTCCACTGTTTAAATAAGTAGAAATAGGATGATACATTTTTTCATTGGACTATAGTTATTGACTTCTATCTGAGCCACTGATTCAGAGTACTTTTCACAGAGAGGGTGCATGTTGTCCCATTAATTTTTATTGCATTAAAGCCTGTTCACAACACAACAACTTTTCAGTGCAATAAATATTTTAATTTGAATGAAACCATATTAAACTAGGGTGACCATATGTAACATTTTACCTAGACACATCCTGGCCAGGATTTTTATATTGCCTAAAATATCCCGTTTTTGGCCTTGCTTACGCTGCGCAGAACAATTGGTGACATCGAAGTACCGTGAGAGCTATAGAGAGCAGACGGCTCTCGCTGTACTTTGATAGCTAATCAACGTCTTCACTTCATTCACTGGCCTATATCCTTAAATAGGGCACTATTTGAAGGGACATCCATTTGTAGTGTTGGACATTATCGAGCGCACTCATTCTATCCCATAACGCACTTCAGTAACGAGCATACAACTGATGTACACTGAATGCCCATAATGCACTGTGAGGGTCATGCCGAATTAATTCAAATATCTCACCAGAAGATGGTGCCTGCAGCTTAATCATCCATCAGTTTTCTAAATTGCTTGTCCAATGTGTGTACAGAGAAATATCATACAGGTATTAATTTCTTTTAGTGATTATAAATCGCGTTTCATTAGGTTTAATTACGGCTAGTTTCCACAAAAGAGTTCAAGATAAATCTTTTCTTTACTGGAGCTGGCAGTTTGCTCAGTTTCAAATGATTATTAAACAGCAAGCACAAGCTTTGCAAAAGTGGCAGCCCTTACGGCGCTCTCAGGTCCAAATTCGCTCACTCATTTTCATTCACTCCTTCAACTGGACTATATTAGTGGACTAATGTAGGGAATCATGAATGAAGTTATGGGGGCGACAGCCACTAGAAATGTCCAGGCAAGTGTGTTGGAGATGGTTGTAGCTAAACTCTGCAGGACGTTGAACCTTCAGGAGCAGGATTGGACAACCCTGGTTTAGACCAGCACAAACATACGCATGTCATCAATGTGCAATTTTGTTTTTCACAAAGAGGGTTATGATTGCTTTTCCATTGCACTGCAAAGAAAATTGGCCAACCAATAAGATTTGTGTTTTTTGTCACATGCCCAGTGCCACTGCTGTTGCATAAAACCATGATTTGGTGGCACTCAAAAACGGACTGTTTTGCTAAATCGTACCAATTTTTTGTGCCAAACACTTGTTGCGGTGTGAACAGGCCTTTAGAGGCACATCTGACATATCTGTTGGATAAAGACAATTTTATTCCTTCATTGCCTCATGCTGTGATCGCTGTACCTTGTTTGTGTACACATGCATATAGGTGCGGGTATGTTTGTGAGTCAAGAGAAGACATCTGGAGATCCGGATAGAGATAGACAGGATAACTCACCGGCAGTGATGGCAACCAGGTCTGTCAGCTGGACTGACGTCTCCAGTATAGCCCTGTCTCCTTCCCTGCCTTCACATCAGGTTTATGTCCACAAATAGGCTTAATCAAATATCACAGTGGGTGGCCCAGGGTAGAGGCAATACAGCAGGCGTGATGTGGAGGGAGATTTACCCAGAGTCTGCTGCACAGAATGTGGCCCACCCAGGCAGCCTGGCAGGGGATGTCCTCTGATTCACGTAATCAGCTATGCACTGCAGTTAGCTGTAGTTTCATGAGGTGTTTCTATTGATAAATCGACTGAGTACTGAGTACTTTTCAGTGCATATTACTCAATGTAGTCACAAACATTGGGACTATAGTATGCAAGCCCAATGGCACTGAGATCTCTGATGAAACAAACCCCTTTGACCTTGTGCAATCTTTTGTTAGGAAGCTGTGTCGTCATTCTTGTTGGTGCATCGAGGAGAGTACTGTCATTTGTTTTATGTTCCAGGTGTTTATAGTCATGGTGTTCATGAGATTTTGTAAGTTGGCCTGTTTTACTGCCTACTACTGTTTGGGTCCCCTTGTGGGCTTGTAGCAGTTTGTAAGCTGTAGCAAAAGTTGTCAGATTTTTGTTTGTTTGTTATTTTTATGGGTGACTGCAGGTGGAGCTGTCATCTTCAGAGAACTTCCAGTGCACAGGAAAGTGGGAAAATGCCCATGAACAGAAGCTGAAGATGAACAGAAGATTGAATTTTTTGTTGTTGTCTTACATTTGTGCATTTTCCTAGGAGTAGGAATACTTTCATTAGTCATTAATTTGCCTAATTTTCACCTCCTGTTGTAAGTGGTAAGATCAAACAATTATTTAAAGAGAAGTACAGTAAAAACCAGAATATTGTGAACTATTATTACAAAAAGATGCATGTGTTGGTTTACCATAAGGGTCCGGGTAGTTAGCAGAATGATAATTTAATTTAATAAGTTAATGTTTTGTTTATGGCTCTTTTGAAGGTATATATGGACAAAAATGCTTTTGTGTCAGTACCATACATGCTAGTGCGTCTTCCACTCATTTGAGTTATAAATCCATATAACTTGAGTTATAAAGCTATATAAAAGGCTCTGACACTGCATTGGCTCCCAAGGCAGTAGATTGTTCATTATTTTTAGTTTGTCTCTGTCTTTTGCTCTTGCCTTGCTCTTTTGCTGGTCTTAATTTGCTGCCACGGTCCACGATAGCTGACAGTGAGGTGGAGTGGTATTGTCGAATAAATAGAAGTGCCCTGCAGTGTGACAGACAGATTAGATGAGATGTTTTGGGGTTTGTTGTGTGGGGAGTATCTTGAGTAACTTATTTATTCAGTTTTAAAGGAGGTTTTTCTTCTAGTGTTTTTGTTTTTCCTCTTTTGCTCTTTGTTGTAGCAGATGGAGAAGAATGTTTTAGATGGAGTCATGTTGGGTCATATGCGCTGATGAGACACACCTGTGTTAACGTGCACTCTGCCCTCTTTTCTCCCTGTCCGGACAGCTTTTTGTTATACCACTGGGTTTCTGTTACCCTTTAGTTATGTAAATATTTTAATCCTTTTTACCTTTATTATAATATTTGGCTCCTTATTCAGCTAGTGCTCTCTCTCCTTGTCAAGGTCTAAGAGCTGTTTGTGCATATCCCTGTTTCAACAATTCTCTTTCTCTTCATCCATAATCAAAGAAATCTTTAAATTTCCATACAATTTATCCTCTTTTACCATTTATTTTTCTCTGCTCTACCTTTTGCTCCACATGGATACACATCACTGACCTTGAGAATGACTACACTCCTGCCCCAGACAAAGAGCTTTTTCTGTGTGGTGTGGTGTGTTGTTTGTGTGTGTGTGTGTGTGTGTGTGTGTGTGTGTGTGTGCGCAAGTACTCAAGAGTGTTAAGATGTAAACATTGAATGAACACAAACCGCAATGACCATCTGAGCCAATGGCATATTGAGAATATCAGGTCAAAAAAGTGAAAACGTGTTGCATCTGCACCATCCTCCAATATATCATCACATTAGGGCATCTCGAGACATGTTGTTCAAAGATGTAAACATAAGAACTCTGCACTTATGATGTAAGTTTCTTTAGATACAGCGAGATCTCAGAAAAGGCCAAACACATTCTGCTAGTACAAAATAGCATCTAAATGCACTTGATAAAAGTCCTGAATGAATACATATAATGTGTAACTGTGCATTTTCATTTACAGGTCCATCCACTGTAGCATTGGTAACAGTGTGGGTCTGCTCATGCGTATGTATGAAGAATAAATCTTTGTGGAAAAACCTCTCTCTGCAATGGCTTAGAGGCTGTCAAATGTAGTGACAGTGTAGTGACAGGCCTGATGTTAGCTGTGTTGACATGGCAGTCTGCCTCTAAGCTGTGAGAGACAGCTACAGCAGTTCTCCTGTCAGGTTTCCATGTTTCCCAGTCTCCATTCAGCTACTCAGCAGCAATATGATGTTGGTTATCTACTGGAATTGCAATACCAATAATTCACTCATTCCCTGATCTGTCTGTCTTTCCATCTTTAAAAAAAAATGTTTATTCAGCAAGGGTGCATAAAATTGAGCAAAAGTGACAGTAAAGACTTTTACATTGTTATAATCTATTTCAAATAAATTCTGATATATACACTGAACAAAATTATAAACGCAACACTTTTGTTTTTGCCCCCATTTTTCATGAGCTGAACTCAAAGATCTAAGACTTTTTCTATGTACACAAAAGGCCTATTTCTCTCAAATATTGTTCACAAATCTGTCTAAATCTGTGTTAGGGAGCACTTCTCCTTTGGCGAGATAATCCATCCACCTCACAGGTGTGGCATATCAGGATGCTGATTAGACAGCATGATTATTGCACAGGTGTGCCTTAGGCTGGCCACAATAAAAGGCCACTCTAAAATGTGCAGTTTTATCACACAGCACAATGCCACAGATGTCACAAGTTTTGAGGGAACGTGCAATTGGCATGCTTACTGCAGGAATGTCCACCAGAGCTTTTGTCCGTGAATTGAATGTTAATTTCTCTACCATAAGCCGTCTCCAAAGGCGTTTCAGAGAATTTGGCAGTACATCCAACCGGCCTCACAACCGCAGACCACGTATAACCACACCAGCCCAGGACCTCCACATCCAGCATCTTCACCTCCAAGATCGTCTGAGACCAGCCACCCGGACAGCTGGTGCAACAATCGGTTTGCATAACCTAATAATTTCTGCACAAACTGTCAGAAACCTTCTCAGTGAAGCTCATCTGCATGCTCGTCATCCTTATTGGGGTCTCGACCTGACTGCAGTTTGTTGTCGTAACTGACTTGAGTGGGCAAATTCTCACATTCTATGGCGTCTGGCACTTTGGAGAGGTGCACGGATGAATCCCGTTTTCACTGTACAGGGCAGATGGCAGACAGCGTGTATTGCGTCGTGTGGGTGAGCGGTTTGCTGATGTCAACGTTGTTGATCGAGTGGCCCATGGTGGCGGTGGGGTTTATGGTATGGGTATACTTATGGGTTTGATCAACAAATCCTGAGGGCCATTGTTGTGCCATTCATCCACGACCATCACCTCATGTTGCAGCATGATAATGCACTGCCCCATGTTGCAAGGATCTGTACACAATTCCTGGAAGCTGAAAACATCCCAGTTCTTGCATGGCCAGCATACTCACCGGACATGTCACCCATTAAGCATGTTTGAGATGCTCTGGATTGGCGTATATGACAGCGTGTTCCAGTTCCTGCCAATATCCAGCAACTTCGCACAGCCATTGAAGAGGAGTGGACCAGCATTCCACAGGCCACATTCAACAACCTGATCAACTCTATGCGAATGAGATGTGTTGCACTGCGTGAGGCAAATTGTGGTCACACCAGATACTGACTGGTTTTTTCGGACCCCCCAATACAGTAAAACTGCACATTTTAGAGTGGCCTTTTATTGTGGCCAGCCTAAGGCACACCTGTGCAATAATCATGCTGTCTAATCAGCATCTTGATATGCCACACCTGTGAGGTGGATGGATTATCTCGGCAAAGGAGAAATGCTCACTAACACAGATTTAGACAGATTTGTGAATAATATTTGAGAGAAATAGGCCTTTTGTGTACATAGAAAAAGTCTTAGATCTTTGAGTTCAGCTCATGAAAAATGGGGGCAAAAACAAAAGTGTTGCGTTTATAATTTTTTTCAGTATAAGTATAACAGATTTTTTTTTTAAACCTTCAAATAGCACTATGCCAAACCATCATTTAAAGTTTTACTTTACAAAATTTAATTTTCTTGTTAAAATTGCATTCATTTTATTTATATACATTTTTTATTTAGAATATAAGTCACATTTTATTTCTACTTCCTTAATTAAATTTAAATTATACTTCAGTGTTCTGTTCACTACCTCAGGTCAGAAATTGATTTGGAACTTTATTTTCAGTTCAACTCTCAGCAGACCAGCACCAAACCAGCATTACCCAGCACAAACCAGCCTAAACTAGCATGTAAAGTTTTCATACACTGTAGAATGACAAATTCTAACTGTCTTCATTCTTGTTCTGTCTGCAGTCACAGAGAAGGAAGTTCAGCAGTGGTAAGTGTGCTCTTTATGTCCTCTCTCTGTACCCATCCCTCTCTCTCTATCTCTTACCTGTTATGGGAGTCAATGACGAATGAAAAACTTGTAAAAATGTGACTTCAAAAAAAAGTAAATAAAGTGTCGTGGTGTAGCCATAAGAGTAAAATATTTTCTTTATACTTTAAATACATGTGGAAATCATGTATAATCAATTTATTTTTGTTTATCAATTATTAATTCATAAATTTCATTATGTTTTGGGGATTTGCACCAAAGTAGTTTTACCTTTTCATTAAAAGGTCAACTTATCTGACCTTATTCATACCTTATGAATTGCATTTAGTGTTTTTAAAAAAAATATTAATAGATAGGGCAAAAAAATTGTTCACATCATTGACCCATTTAAAACCTCCTAATAGCAAACACCTCTCTTCTTTACCACGCTGACTGACTAATCTTGAGAATGTCTGTCACTTAAGGAGGGGATGATGTTTTACTAAAGTACCACATCATTGTAGATATTCTGTGCTGCTTTGGAGCACAAATTTTGGCTGTGTTGAATCATCGTGCCTCTCTCTTTGTCTCTCGTTCTCTCTCGCCCCCCTGTTCTCCATAAATTCTTAACTTCACATGCCAACATCTATACTCCCCCTGGCTGCTGTATGCCACTCATGGCAGATGGGGAACGGTTGACTCTAGGCAGGGTGCCCAGTAGGGAAAGAGAGAAGGATGAAGAGAGAGAGAGAGAATGAAAGAGCAAGAAAAGAAGACAAAAATTATGGAACAAAGAAGTGCGACTAACAATCCAGATTTAAAAAATGGAGGCAGTCAAATACAGCGCACACACAGGATAGGAAAGAAAACATTTACAAACGTGGGCCAGTCTTGTGTGACTGTTCAGAAAACCTTGTATTTTATATGGTTATCTATTAAGAGCAAGCCAATAGACACCCTACCTTTACTCCTTGTCTGATTCTTCTTCTCTGAGATGATGTACTGCACTGTACTTTGTAGATATGCTTCACTGGCATCTCACTAGAGTAAAGACAGGCACAACTGTCTTGTGCTGAAAGCGGAGCCCCTTGGAGCTCAGTCTAGTGCTGATCAGATCGCTAAGCAGCAAGCATAGACATGCCTGCCAGTCACGCACACAAACACGCGCACACACAGCTCAAGGTGCGAATCACTTTCTTCTTCTCTTTCTCTGATGATTGAAGTATGTTTGTTGATACCAGAAGTAGACTTGCCTTTGAGCTATCTGTATCGAGTCCTCAGAGGATCAGTAGACAGAGCCTTACAAATGCACTTTCAAAGTATTCCTGGTGAAGTGCATCAGATATATAGTGGAGGGGCGATTTGTCTGTTCACTTGTTTGGCAATAAACCTGTGTACAGGAGCCGAAAGTCTTAACCTTTGTTATAAATTCTTAGGCAAAGTGGTTGAATTGTGCTTGTGATAGTCAAAACGAATACATGAGTTGTTGTGACGTCAAGAGAGTTTTGGAAATTATAGCTGCAGTGTTGATTGATGTCTTCCCGATTAAATTAGAAAAACGATCTTTGATTCTAGGTAAGTTATAATGTATAGTTAGTCATCTTGAAGACTTTTATTTTATGATAATGACTGACTAACTGTACATTATACCGCTTATTACATGGCTAGCAAGTAAATCAATGTACAGTGGGTACGGAAAGTATTCAGACCTCCTTAAATTTTTCACTCTTTGTTATATTGCAGCCATTTGCTAAAATCATTTAAGTTAATTTTTTTCCTCATTAATGTACACACAGCAACCCCTATTGACAGAAAAACACGATTGTTGACATTTTTTTTGCAGATTTATTAAAAAGAAACTGAATATCACATGGTCCTAATATCAGACCCTTTGCTGTGACACTCATATATATTTAACTCAGGTGCTGTCCATTTCTTCTGATCATCCTTGAGATGGTTCTACACCTTCATTTGAGTCCAGCTGTGTTTGATTATACTGATTGGACTTGATTAGGAATGCCACACACCTGTCTATATAAGACCTACAGCTCACAGTGCATGTCAGAGCAAATTATATTCATGAGGTCAAAGGAACTGCCTGAATAGAGCTCAGAGACAGAATTTTGGCAAGGCACAGATCTGGCCAAGGTTACAAAAGAATGTCTGCTGCACTTAAGGTTCCTAGAGCACAGTGGCCTCCATAATCCTTAATTGGAAGACGTTTGGGACGACCAGAACCTTCCTAGAGCTGGCCGTCCGGACAAACTGAGCAATCGGGGGAGAAGAGCATTGGTGAGAGAGGAAAAGAAGAACCCAAAGATCACTGTGGCAGAGCTCCAGAGACGCCAGTCGGGGGATGGGAGAAAGTTGTAGAAAGTCAAACATCACTGCAGCCCTCCACCAGTTGTGGCTTTATGGCAGAGTGGCCCGACGTAAGCCTCTCCTCAGTGCAAGACACATGAAAGCCTGCATGGAGTTTGCTATAAAACACCTGAAGGACTCCAAGATGGTGAGAAATAGATTCTCTGGTCTGATGAGACCAAGATAGAAATAAGGCCAAAAAGTTCTAAGCAGTATGTGTGGAGAAAACCATTGCACTGCTCATCACCTGTCCAATACAACCCCAACAGTGAAGTATGTTGGTGGCAGCATCATGCTGTGGGGGATTTTTTCAGCTGCAGTGACAGGACGACTGGTTGCAATCGAGGAAAGATGAATGCGGCCAAGTACAGGGCTATCCTGGACGAAAACCTTCTCCAGAGTGCTCGGACCTCAGACTGGGCCGAAGGTTTACCTTCCAACAAGACAATGACCCTAAGCACACAGCTAAAATAACGAAGGAGTGGCTTCACAACAACTCTGTGACTGTTCTTGAATGGCCCAGCCAGAGCCCTGACTTAAACCCAATTGAGCATCTCTGGAGAGACCTAAAAATGGCTTGTCCACCAACGTTTACCATCCAACCTGACAGAACTGGAGAGGATCTGCAATGAGTAATGGCAGAGGATCCCCAAATCCAGGAGTGGAAAACTTGTTGCATCTTTCCCAAAAAGACTCATGGCTGTATTAGATCAAAAGGGTGCTTCTACTAAATACTGAGCAAAGGGTCTGAATACTTAGGACCATGTGATATTTCAGTTTTTCTTTTTTAATAAATCTGCAAAAATGTCAACAATTCTGTATTTTTCTGTCAATATGGAGTGCTGTGTTTACATTAATGAGGAAAAAAAATTACTGAAATGATTTTAGCAAATGGCTGAAATAAAACAAAGAGTGAAAAATTTAAGAGGGTCTGAATACTTTCCGTACCCACTGTACATTAAATAGTGCTTTAAGTTTAGATTATTATCATGTTAATAGAAAGAGAGCATTGAGCGATCCAAGAGACATGATATGAGCATTGTGTAAGAGATTGGTTGCTTGGGCAACGGTCAAGTATAAAGTTTAGAGGTCAGTATGTGGGGAAAAAAATCAAATTAAGTACTCTAGACAACTGTTCAATAAACATCTTTTAAACATTTTTGTTTGTGAAACATTTTTGTGAACAATATATGATAGTAGTGTATGACAAATGATAGCATACTTTCCCAAAAAGTGTCCATCTGAAAAACAAGTTAAAATATTTTCCTGATATTTAGTTCATTTAGTTTTGATTATTTAAAGCACTCAAGTTGCTTATTAAATTGTGCTGCACATATGGCCATGTCAGTATTCTGTCATCAAGCTACTGTAAATTAGCATAATGTGAAAAATCTTTCTCTGAGGAGGAAAAAGCCCCTCTGAGGAGGTAATGAATGATTAGCTAATTAAGTGTTGTTGTTTTTAACCGCAACATATGCTTGAGATTTTTATAATGATTGTGAGGGCCATTTCGTACAATGACTAAATTCTATATATTCACAGAAAATTGTCTTTTCAGTTTGTCACTGTTTTTAATTAGTTTTTTTTCATACTGGTATCAGTATTCAATATTTCAGATAGTTCAGTTCACACAACTTGCAGCTAGCAAATTTGGGCCACAAATACTGAGAGAGATTCCTAGAATGAGGTCTAAAATGCAGAATCTAAACTGATGTGCTTGGAAATGAATTTGCAATTGAAGACTGACGTGCCCTGTAATATCCTGGGCAACCATTTCGCCCTTTGCCTCGAATTGCTCGGAAATGATCTGCAATGATAGTTCTCAGATTTGTCAGGGATCAATTAGCATACAGAAAACAAACAGCGCTGATGTGTTGTTTCTGAAAATTGCTGGATAGAGTGACAGAGGTTTAATTTATCCTGAAATACCCTGACCACATGTTCTGTAACACTGCTAGTAGTGCATTTCGGTGCTAACAGCTGGTGCCAGAGTCAGACTCTTTATCTTCACAGGGGGGTATATACTGGAGGAAAAATGTCTTGTGTTTTGACTTTAGGTGGAGAAAAAGCATAATGCATATGATACCTCTTTAAATGTTGATTTTTTTTTCCCACTTCCCTTTCCACTGGTAGTTTATACATTTCTTCTACATCAGTGTTCAGAAGTTTGGTGTCAGTAAGCATTTTTGAAAAATGGTTCTTGTGTACACCACATCTGTTTTGATTACATTTATTTGATCAAAAATAGTAAAATTAATAAATTGTGAAATGCCATTATAATTTAAAATGTTAATTTATTTAAAATATTTTTAGGTAGTTTTTTTCTGTGATTGCAAAGCTGAATTTTCAGCAGCCATTAGCTACTCCAGTCTTTAATGTCAATATGCTGATTTGGTGCTCAAGAAACATTTTTTAAAATCATTATCACAGTTGAAAATTGCTGAAAATTGTATTTTTTTCCCCATAAATTTAATGCATCCTTGCTGAATAAAAGTATCAATTTCTTTACTGACCCCAAACCTTTGAAAAAATAGTGTATATTTGTGTGTTCTATAATCTTCTATGATGTCTAAATCTTATTATTTTCAAAAACTTTAGTAAATAAAAATCTAAATTCTTTAAATACAAAATACAGTCTCTCTTTTTCCTTCAATCCTGCCTCCTCACTCCGATCTTGTTTGATTTTTCCTGTATGTGTGGCAGGTATAAGGGTTTTATCAAAGACTGCCCCAGTGGTCAGTTGGACGTAGCTGGCTTTCAGAAGATCTACAAGCAATTCTTCCCCTTCGGTGATCCCACCAAATTTGCCACCTTTGTCTTCAATGTCTTTGATGAAAACAAGGTAACAAGAGGCTGAAAAAAAGGAAAAGTCATTAAAAGGAAAGCACTGTTATATTAGCCTAATGGGTCTTTTTAAAGTTGCAGTTTACCAAGAAATGTTTTTATTATCTTCTTTACTGAGTTGGAAAATTATCACCACTAGAATCTCTCCCCGAAGAACTGTTTGGCTGAATAGCAAAATACCATATGAAAACACTCCATTCACTTTCATTTACTCAGCGACAGGGACATTATGTCTTTCCATTTTTAGTTAACAGATTTGCAGTATTTATTTATTTATTTGTTTTTGTGGTAGATCAATTTGTTGTCTTAAGTCTGAGCAAAAATGAGGCATTTAGAAGCTTTATAGAGAATATTATGAATATTACACACAAGAAACAGTGTGTGTGTGAGTGTGTGTGTGTGTGTGTGTGTGGTGTGAGTGTGAGTGTGTGAGTCAGACATTGCCGGTCTGATGCCCCGGCAGACTATTCTCAGACTCAGATGTTTCTAGATTCTCAGCGGGACTGTCTGCTGCAATCACATCTTTAGACACTTTTGAATCACTATGTCAAAATGACATTTCCAATATGTAAAACCTTCTGTGAGATGGTAATGAACACAGGTAAGATAAAATCTTTCCCTGCTGCTGCCGTATTAACTGCAGTTTTTTGCTGTGTCACACTGCAGATGTTTGCCATCTCATTCATTTCAGTTTGATATGAGGCTGTAACAAAGCTTTATAAAATCAACCCTTTTTGTCATTCCTTTAGACTTCTTTTTACACTTTACCCATCAATTCTTATGCTGTCTTTCTGTTGTGCATCTCCAGGATGGACGAATCGAGTTCTCGGAGTTTATTCAAGCTTTGTCTGTCACATCCAGAGGGACGCTGGATGAAAAACTCAGATGTAAGACCAGAATTGCTTTATATATCTCGTAATGTCAGCAGTACCTCAAAAGTTGTTTGTTTGTGCAACAGAGATGTGTTCATTTATCTGCAGAAGACATTTCAGAGTCTAATAGTAAAACATATGTTACCCACACTAAATGTACTAGTAAATGTATGCCGATATCACCATGACTAATGAAAAATGAGCATGTTGAAATAAACAGTAAAATAGTCTAACATTTTCCTAATGAGAACCTGCACTTATTGTCAGCTCTTGAAGATACTACAGAGAGAGAGAGAGAGTTTTCTTAATGTGCTTGTTTGTTGTTGCTGTCACAGGGGCCTTTAAACTTTATGATCTTGATAATGATGGCTACATAACCCGAGATGAGATGCTGAACATTGTGGATGCCATCTACCAGATGGTGGTGAGTCATTTGCTTCTCACTGAACCGTAACTTTCTATTTCTATTGAGTTAATGAAAAAGCTTTTTTTTGGAAGGCCAACATGGTGTTTATTGTAAGGCCAAACTCTAAAAATTGATTATGAGGGTCTGTCAAATTGATAAAGAATGAATACCTTTTCAAACACTGGCTTCCAGGAAGCATTGGCATTCCATAATTGGGTGCTTTTTATTAAGCAAGATGTTTTCTTGCTGTTCTGATTGTATACAGGTGGCAAAGAGATCCCATTCACCTGTGTGGTAAAAATTATCAAAGTTACCCATTAATTTCTATGAGAACAGCAAAAAGACATCTCCAGGAGATTTGGCTTTTTGTGAAAGTAAAAACATTTTTCTGTGCACCTCCATTTTCTGTCAACCAAATATATGCATATATGTTTAACCCAGTATATAAAATAAGAAACACCTGAGGAATATTACATACTGAACAGCTTACATACTGTGCATGTCTACAGTAGACTTTACTTTGAATATTTTAAATATTAAGTTAAGAGTACGGGAAAAAGGGTAACTTTATAATGAGGTTGTTCACATGAACTAATAATAAACAGTACTTTTAAAGCATTTATTAATCTTGCACATTTTTATAAACACTAAATTTGTAAAAGTTTTGTATATTAAAATTAGTTACTGTTTAATTAAACGAACTTGAATTAATACTAAACAGCAACATTTTCTTTAACTTTGATAAATAAAAAATGATTGTTCATTGTTAATTCATGATACCAAATGCATTATACATTAAAATGAACATATAGACACTTACTGTGAAGCTCCATTTACATACAGCACAACACTTAATTTAAACTTTTGCCAACTATTGTGTTTTACCCTTGGATGCTATTGCATGAACATAATTTACCATATTTTCTATATTCACCATATCACCTACAGTGATACATTTTTTTCCCTTCAGTTCGATCTGATACAGTCAGCTGAATTACATGTATTCAGTGCAGTCTTTACATTCTTTCGCTCTTTTTGTTCAATTGGCTGGTAAAAAAAAAGTTTTGGGTTTTATCTGAAGAGCGAAAATATAAAAACAACAACCACATTTATCTTTATTTTCCACACAGTAATGAATGGGTAACTCATTTCTGGCACCCAGGATTTGTTTACCCCCATGATAGGCCACACACACAGATGATTTGTTTCCGACTGGGGTTGTTTCTTATCCTGCTATATGCCTTGCTTATGTCTGGCAGGGGAACACAGTGGAGTTACCCGAGGAGGAAAACACACCAGAGAAAAGAGTCGACCGCATCTTTGCTATGATGGATAAGGTGAATTCTGTGTATTTATTTGCTGTGTACTGTCTTCCGCTGCCTCGTTGCTCTCATACACAACATTACTTGCAGAAATCATTGCCTGTGTACAAATAAGTATAGAAAATGTACTGCATTTATAGTGAATTGCAGTAACTCTCTGAGAATGGTCAGTTATTTTTTAAACAACAAACCAATCCCATCATTTCCTATGACTGAATAGTCATAGCAATAGGTTCAATACAATGGCTTATTTCTGCTGTGATTGTCAGGAAGACTGTCCTTCGTCAGGCACTAGAAACACAGAAGGCACGCCACATGAAAGACGCAAAATAGAAGCTCTATTGCACTTTGGAAAGCTTTGATAAAAGAGCCTTTGAAAGAGCACTCAGCTATAGAGAGAAAGAAGAGATTTGAATTCATCATTAAAAACTGTCTTTCTACCTGATTCCATGCATATCTTCCGCCACCAACTCTATGCAGTGCACTTAATATGAGTCTGTGTGTTTGAAAACAGTGACATGACTTATGACTAAGTGTCTTCCTTTTGTCAACAGAATGCAGATGGGATGTTGACTCTACAGGAGTTTCAGGAGGGCTCCAAGGCAGACCCCTCTATTGTACAAGCACTCTCCCTTTATGACGGCCTGGTGTAGGCCCATCTCAAAGTGACGTTCAGTGAGTCCCATTTCCCATTTTGCAAATGCTGAAAACAGCCATGTACCAGCCTGCTGACTACAGTGAATATTCTAAATGTGCAAATCGGTGTTAATTTAGTATTATTTATATACTGTTATATTATTTATTGTTTTGGGTTAGCTTTGAGTAATTTTGTTATGTGGTTTTCAAGAAACTTGAAAAGTATTGTAAAGTTCTTTACAAAAAAAAAACTTTACAATACTTTTCAGTTCAAACTGAAAAACTGCAACAAAAAAATAAAAATAAAGGGTTGTTTGTCAAAACTGTGTCGAAACTCAAATATGATCAGCTCTCTGCCTTTTTTTATGTTCTAAAGGAATGGCAGGACCTTTAAAATTATTCACTTTAGGCCTTTACAGTTACATCTGTTTGAAAGCACTAATTAGATTAACTGTAATTACAGCAATTCATTATTCATGTACCAACTCAGTGTGAATTTAAAGTTTCTGTTTTTCATTCCTATATATATACTAGGTAATCAATACAGTCCATTTATGTCATCCTGCTGGCACTGTGAGAGGAAAACTGACCTGTCACCAATCTCTTGGACCTGCCAAGTGCCAATACGAAGGTGCATTGTAGGTGTTGCTCTTAAGAGGGGATCAGCTGTCAGTCACTCATCTCTGGAAATCCAAAATTCGCTCAAGACAATGTGAACCCTTGCAGAACTCAATTGGGATGAGTGATATACAGTAAAAAACCTCATGAGAGTCTGATGGGTTCAGTGCCCTTTTTGTAAAGAAGACACTCATATGGACAGTGACTTTGAGGGCATCCACATCAGTGTTATTAAATGTAAAACTCAAATATTCTAAACACCATTGAATGAGTTCCTTATATTGCTGTGGACTTTGTCATAGGACCCAGCTGGATTTTGGTCTAGCCTTCACTACATGATGAACGAAGATGCATTTGCAACATTCCATGGGGCTTCAGCAAGCACTGGCATTGAACGACATGCATCTATCTTTATTTAATTATATAACCTTTCTATGTAAATTAGTAATCTTCAACAATAAACAAAACCGTATAAATCTCCTTATAAATCTCATGCTTATTCTTGAGACCTGATAGTTAACGTCTGGCAGCCATGATGTATTATACTGAGACTGTATTTACTCACATGCCCCTGCTTTGCTTGACCCATAGGCAGCCTCACCGTTCACCTTGTGATGTAGAATGCAAATGTTCTACTGTATTGCATATGACTGTCGTGATGGTGTGAGCGTATATATGATGAAGTCAGCACTGGCAAACATGTTCTTCTCAGACAGTTATTGTGTTGCACCTCTGGCTTCTTTGAAAGTATGAGATTAATTTTGTACCAATAGCATATACAGCATTCATCAGCACTGCACATGCCCGCAGTGTTTGAAGTGTTGGTGTATTTAGATTACTGCTAATGTTACGGGTGTGGTTAAAATCATCTTGGTTAAAGTCTTTTTTTTAAGCCCAACATTTCATCTTTCTAATATGGCCATCTGGGAATGTTACAAGGTCTATCTGTTCTCCAATTGCAAATGCACTTCTGAGTTTGTCTTAATGTCACAGAGACACTGCAGTAGATTAAATATTGTGGTTATGGGGTAATGTTAATGGAGTCTCTTTAAATAAAAACGTTTTTAAGAAAAAAAATGTCTTAAGGTCTGTTTATGGTGGGTGGGCCATAGCACTAAAGGAAGTAATTTCACCTGAATATTGCATGTTCTAGCTAATAATCACCACCTTTGCTCTAAAATAACAGATAATTCAATATCTTATTTGTGCGTAGAAACAGAAACAATGCTGGTATGATCAAACCAAAGAAAATAAATTTTCGGTTGGCCACAACATATTTTACGATTGGAGCTAATTATCCTCTCAGTCAAATGTCTGTATTATTATTCAGTCAAGGCTCATGAATATATTCTGCCTGATGGCTTCAAATATCCACACTCCACCCTGCAATAGAAATGGTGTAATGGACATGCAGTATAAAGGATTCCAGGCTAAAAGGACCAAAAATTGCGATGTGAAGGTTCAAGCTGGCAGGCAGTACCTCACTGCTTGCATAACACAATGGAACACTTGGTATTGTTCAATAACCAGTTAAACCAATCAGATTTTACTCATGGAAAATCATGAATAATAAAGGAAGCTGGTACAGACAATGAAAGGCACCAGAAAAGAGAACATGAATTATGCCTTTTCACCTTTGGTTTGACTGCTTCTATACTGTTATACTAGCATATGTATTAAATATGTAGTGTTACAAAACAATCAAGATCCCATACTTAGCACATGGTCAAATGTGTCTGGTTTACCATGATACTAAATACATCCTGTGGCTGTGCAAACACTACTGTCTGTCAGAGTTCCTCCTACCCATATGAGAACTACACTGACTGATTATACCAGATATCTCCACTTTCTTGCTATCTGGGCTCAGCCACCTCACCTGACAGCCCATCAGTTTTAATGGGCTGCTTGGGCTCAGATACCCTCAGCCGTTGGAATGCAGGGTCACCTCACTTCTGTCATGCCATGCCTCCGTGGACATTGTTAACAGCAGGTGGTAGGTATCAGTATAGCAGGGTGGGACTGTTGTTTAAATGCAGCAGAGGCACTATCTCTATTCAACAGATACTCAGCCATTCTGAATACTCACACTCTTCGCTGAACCGTGTTTTTCTAAATATATTTCTTGTGATCTTTTTGGTCTCAATACTTCTAAGGTCAGAATTTAGAATTGTGAGGATCAGTGTTGGGGAAAGTTACTTTAAAAAAAGTAATGCATTACAATATTGCGTTACTCCATAAAAAAGTAATTACGTTACTTAGTTACTTTTTATGGAAAGTAATGTGTTGCGTTACTTTTGCGTTACTTTTTAAATCTGGACAGGGCTTGCTTGTTTGTTTTTAAAATAAAAAAGTTCTATTTTTGGCAAATATAAAAGCCTTTTCACACCAAAAGTGAAATGGATAAACCTCAGGCTGAAGGGAAAGTAAATTTACGTCTGTATAGTAGAATGCAGAAGAAGAAATTTCAACACACTTCAGCAATAAAAAAAGGTACAAATGTTTGTTTAGAGTCATTTGTGCTTATTAGTATGGTTGAACTGCATCACCGAAGGTCAGAAGCAAAGACATTGGTTAAGAGAATGGGATTAAATACATAAAGCATATTTGTGGTCTGCCCCGTTTAACCAATCGGCACAGTATTGCAGGTTTGCATCATATTCTTGAGTTGCATTATTTTTATTCATTTTAAGGAATAATGAATCTGTGTTTTTTTTGTGAGAGTGAGATGAATTAATGCATATTCATATTTATTTTAGATCTACAGTAACATCTTCTGATTTCTCTCAACATGAGGACAGGAGAGCTGTCAATCAATAAACTGGAAAAAAAAAAGTAACTTGCGTTACTTATTTGAAAAAGTAACTCGGATATGATCTTGCAAATTAAAAAGTAATGCGTTACTTTACTAGTTACTTGAAAAAGTAATCTGATGACTTAACTTGCATTACTTGTAATGCATTTCCCCCAACACTGGGGAGGCTACTACCCATATGCACCAAAGGCTTTTGGCTGTTTTTAATTACCTCCTCAAAATGCTTTTTTAACTTTTTTTTTTTTTTAATAAATATAGTGTGTTCTTTTCGTTATACCTATATATTATATAGATGTATGTATGCGTGTGTGTGTGGGTGTGTGGTTCAGATAGATACACTCAAACATCTAAAATATCATGGTTTTCACATATAATATTGCAGTACGGACTGTTTCCACGGTTGATAATACTGAAGAAATAATACTAATATATAAGAAATGTTTAGAATTAGAATGATTTCTGACACTGAAGAATTTTTGAGCTGAAAACTGAGCTGTCACGGTAAAGATTCATTTACGTTTTTAATTAAAATCGACAAGCAGTTATGTGTATAATAATTATTTTGCCAATATACGGTCTTTAATGTTGTTTTGATCAAGACAGCATAAGGAGACTAGGGCCTACTTTTAAGCACGTTAAAAAAAAAATCTTAACGACCTCAAATCTATATAATATACGAATTACGACGAGTATTTGGGTTTACAAAAAAATTAGATTAAAGCCACCACGCCATTGATCGTTTGACTGAACTTCACAGTTTGTTAGCAAAGTGGGCCCCCTGTTGACCATCAAGCGACGTGCGCCACATAAACAATTTAAATATATTTAAAATATTTAAGCTCAAGCTACAGCATCATATGAGGTTCATGCATAATGACTCACAGCATTTTGCATACAGTGTTAAAGGAGTGCAAACTCATTCAATGTCATGTTTTGAAAAAGTCCCCCGGCTTCCTCACGCTCGTGTCAAATTGCTCATCCCGCAACTTCCTGTCGCTGTAATTCCTCAGTGCTAACGGAGGCTCCCTGTTTTAGCCAAGCTAGCTAACGCCACAAACAGAAAAGAACAACAATAAATGTACTTGAAATTAACGTATGATATTACGTTTCAGAATAATACAGCCGTTAAAATGTGAACGAATAGAGAGCTAATGAATTTTCTGAATCAAATCGTTTCCGTTAGATTCGTATTGGTGTATGTTATAATGCTAGCTCAGGACTTCACAGATTTGCCTAACGGCAGCTAGCGGGGAGTTTCACAGTTTTTTGTGCCGCTTAAATTAGATCGTCACCCGACAAGGCCAGATTGTCACTCAGCTGCAGAAATTAAACTTTCTCTTTTGTAGAGCGATATCGATTTGCGTTGACACCTGTTAGCTAGCGCGGCTAGCTAGCGCTCTCCTCACACTGATTCTACTGGAAATGGTGAGTGTTTCTTGTCTTCTCTGTTTAAGTTTTACCATTAAGCTTAGTTTAATAAGAAAATTATTATTGAATAGCTACTGGTTCTTGAGAATGAGTTAGCCAAAAAATAATTGTTTCATTAAGTCTCTGGCCTTCCAGCTAGCGAATTCGTTTTAGCGGGTGTGTTTGGAAACCGGAGAGCTGTATTCCAGTTACATGACAGCTTGTCAGTTTCTGTGCAGAAAGCTGTGTTAGCATGTCAGCCAAGTAATCATGGAGATCTCACGTTTTTGTCTGTGAGGCACTCTTGTCTTTTGCCGTCATGTTTTGGTTCTTCAAATAAATTAGTTCCTCTACATTCTGTTTTATACGGTTTAAAGCAATGCAGATTACATTAACATTACTCAAAAGGTTGCATAACAGTGGAAAGTGGTCGTTTTCTTTGATTGCATCCATTATGTAATTTGAAGGTGTTTTTTTCTCGTATTGCTCTTGATGTAGCTATTGTAGTATTATGGCAAGCCGTTTTAGCATTAAATACTCCTTGCTGTACTAGTCATAATTTAGTTTTGACTAGTCAAAATTCCAATTCCAGATATCTATTCTGCAATTTTGACTCGTCGTAATTGGAATTATGATATCTACAATGTGATTATGACTAGTCATTATATGCATTGAAGATATCTACAATGTTATTTTGACTAGTCATAATATACATTCAAGATATCTACAATGCTATTACGACTAGTCGTATTGTTCCATTGACTTCCATTGGAAAATATTTTCGGATATCTACAAAAGAGTTTTGACTAGTATAAATTGTAATTAAAGATATCTATAATTGATTTTGTACTAGGCATAATTCTAATTAGAGATATCTCAAATTACAATTCTACTAGTGATAATTAAATTAGAGATATCTCTAACTGAATTAACACTAGTCAAAATTATAATTCAAGATATCTCTAACTGGTGTTTGACTAGTCATAATTATATTGCAGATATCTTTAATTCATGATTTCTTAAAGATACCCAAAATACATTTGTAGATATCTGAAAGTAATTTATTACTAGTCAAATTACAGTTGTAGATATCTTGAATTGGATTTTTGACTAGGTAAAACTTAGTAAGAGATATCTTGAATTGGAATTCTTCCTAGTCAAAACTCATTTAAAGATATCTGCAATTTAATTATGGATATCTCAATCTGATTTTTGACTAGGAAAATCTTTCTTTGGAGATATCTGCATTTAGCTTTGTGACTAGGAAGAATTTCAATGTAGATATCTGGAATTAACAATGTGACTAGTCAAAATTCCTTTATAGATATCTAAAATGTGCATGCAAATGCACCTTTGTTAAGCCCCACCTTAAACATTTTATTAACCAATCCTACCTTGGAAACTGTTGTCATCCGCCATTTTGTCTAAGAGTTGTATAATAAAGGTCCTGCGTCTTTGGGTCATTTTAAACTGTTTTATACAGAAGTAATTCAAAAGTATGGAAATAAAAATATAGCTGGAGCATGTGTAAAAGTGGTAGACTACACAGAGAGGACTCAGACAGGCTTTTGTCCTATTCTATATCGTAATGTTGAGACGTGTGTGCTGTGGGTTAAATTGTGTTAGCCTTTATTTACAAACGAACACATGTAAAATCAGTAGTTAAGGATTTGTATAGGCCTCATGTCAGCTGTTGCAACATTTGATATAATGTTAAAAGAATACATTGGCGCTCATCATTGAACACAGCAGAAAATCATCATCATGGATCTCTTGCTATAATAGGGCCTTTCGCACCGCAGGAATCTTTTCATAGTACCAGAACTAATTGTGGAACTACCCACTTTTCAGCGTGTTCACACCGCCGGAACTGGGAACGGTTTTAGTACCGGACTGCCTTTTTCGAGAACCAAATTAGCTCCTACTCCGGAGCAGGGTCTTAACCAGCACAACTGGTACTAATCGTGACGTAAGTAGACATTGATTGGCCAAACGCACATGAAAATGCCCTCACCCGCCATGATATAAAACGCTGTGTAAACATACTGTAAGCATGTCAACTTATTTCGCAAGTATGGAGAACAGCGATAGATGGACGGACGCTTAAGTGCAGGCACTTGTACCAAATGTAGCACTGCCAGTTGTCGCTGGAGATTCTTAGTCCTCCTTTCCGTTCTTTCAATCGCTTTACGTATACGTTGACATTTCATGTCCATTATTGTGAAACCTGTGAGACACATCAAAAACACAGCTCCGATCACAGTGTTCTCCATCCTCCTGTTGTTAATTTTGTTCTTCTTTGTTTCTGTTGTTGAACGCCGCGCACAAATGACGTCGCTGTCGACCGGCTTACGTCACTTCTTAGTACACACTGTCGGTGCGAATGCAACCCTTTAAATGGTACTGGTAAATAGTTTGCGCAAAATCGTCCCAGTACTTTAATACCGTACGTTTAGTTCTGGAACTAAAGCTGTGCGAAAGGGCCTAATAAAATGCAATACTCCACCTTGGGGCTCGTTCTATGGAAGTAGTTTCCTTCACTAAATAAAGAAATAATTAATAAATCAATAAATAGCAACTTTTTATCTCACAATTCTGACTTTTTTTCTCAGAATCGCAAGATATAGCTAAACACAATGCAAAGATTTGTGAGTTATAAAGTTTATAACTCGCATTGATTATATCTCGCAATTCTGAGAAGAAAAAAAGTCAGAATTGTAAGATAAAAAGCTGCAAATTACTTTTATTTTTTATTCCATGGCGGAAACAAGCTGCCATAACGACACAAGTAAACCTGAATCCATACACAACGTAATGTAACCCACTAATAAATGTCATCAATGCCAGTTAAACTTTTATCAAATTGTAATCTTTTTAAAATCAGCCTTCACCTTTTTTTGACTGCATCTGATTCTGAAGCATCGTTCTTGTCCATCATAGATTTGTACTAATTTTCATGTTTTTGTTGTATAATTCCATTGTTCTTCATTATGTCTAAATGTATAATAAATAAATTCAGACGAGCAGTTTGCGGTTTTCTGCCTTTATTGAACATTACACTGCATTTGGTCCGTTTTGCAACATGATTCAATTAAAATCACAGCGCTATACATACATGCACGCTGGAGACCTTTTACCACATATGGCTGCATCCAGATATTATTTAATAACCCCTGAAGTAATTCATCCAGTAGCTTTTCTCTCCGTGACAAGAAAAGCAGACCACTGTTGTTAGCAGTTAGCACTAAACATCAGTTGGGGAGGGGCTCTGGGAGGAGCTGAGTTCATTTAGTCTCACGTCACACAACAGCACATTCGACTAGGAGCAGGTACAATTCAGATATCTTAAAATATAATTGTGACTAGTCGAAACTGAATTAGAGATATCTCTAATTACCTTTGCGTATGTGTGACGCCCTATTGATGTCATTACAGATATCTTAAATGGAGTTTTGACTAGTCATAAAGTATTTAGAGATATCTCTAATCCGATTTCTTACTAGTGCAATTATAATTGCAGATATCTCTAATTGTCATTGTGACTAGTCGAATTATAATTATGACTCGTCAAAATACAATTGTTCCTATCTTAAATGATATTTATGGATAGTCAAAACAAACTTTTAAATGCTAAAACGGCTTGCCATAGTAGTATAGGTTTGTTTGGCCAGGACGTACATGACGTGTGAAATGCAGCTGGAGGGCAGGAAGTGATTTTTCTCTCCATAGAAATCACTAACAAAACTCAAAATGCCAGTGTTTTGCGTTATGGATGCTCAAATAGGCCAAACCGAGAAACCACAAGGAGCTTCTATCGTGTACAAAAATGTGTTGTTCATGAGTGGGGAAAAGTCAAGAAACTGATTGAAAAACGCAGGAAAAAGTGGCTTGTAAACCTGTGTCTGTGGTCAGGAAGAGCGAAGCTCGTGTGATAATGTTTGTGCGTGCAAATGGTTATTATGGGATATAATAATATATTAAGATATTAATAAAGAAATATAGAGTATTGGGCTGCCATCCTTCCTCAACGGCATTCAGGAATTCAATCGGTGGCTAAACGCACACGTAGGGACCGATGAAAGAAAGATTTATTTGAGTTCAGAGAGTTCACTGATTATAAAGGAACATAGTGAGGTTGCGATAAAATTCAAGTGAGTGACAGCTTTTTCGTGATTAAAATGGAAGCGCCTATTTGAGCGCTTGCTAGGGCAGGCGCTATCAATTCAGGAGTTGATAAGGTTATTGTAGTGCGCAACAGGCCAACAACCACACAATGGATGTGATCCTTATGTTATGAAGAGGAGTGATTTTTAAACTAAATTGAAATACTTTCGTGCCATTGAGGCGGGGGATATAGGCTAAGCAACCCTGATTGTAAACAAGCTATTTCAAAAGTGAATCCCGCATTTATATGAGGGATGTGGGATATATATCACTCCTGAAACTTTGCTGCATGTAAGTTACAGGGTATGTGGCTGTTGGTCCTATTAGCAGCACGTAAAACAACTTTTATTTAAATTCTGAATCGATTATAGCCTAGAAAGCGAGCAAATAGTGCTTTCATCTAACGTTAATCACTAAAAAGCTGTCACTGACTTCAATTTATCGCAATCTCACGATTCTGTGATATGAAGCTCTCAGAACTGCCAATAATATATTATTTACATCGTGTCTATGTGTGGCGTTTAGGATTCAGTGAATTCTGACAGTGTCACTCTGTATCTATTTATACATATATCTTTATTAATATTTTAATATATTATTATATCTTATATTAACCATTTGCACGCACAAGCATTATCCGGCTTCGCTCCTCCCGACCGCAGACGCAGGTTTACAAGCCACTTTTTCTTGCGTTTTTTTTTTTTTTCAGGCAATTTCTGACTTTTGACTTCGGCTCCGTGTGGTTTATCGGTTTGGCCTATTTGAGCATCCATAAACAACACAAAACACAGGCAGTTTGAATTTCTGGTAGTGATTTCTATGGTGAAAAATCACTTCCTGCCCTCCAGCTGCATTTTGCGCGTCATCAGAATCACGTGATTGCAAACAACCTATGGCTCTGTATAAAAGGCACGGTTTATCCCACATCATTGCTTTTCAAATGCAGTGTAGTCTGATCTGACCGGTTTGTGTCAACAGGTAGACGCCCTCATGTGCCCATGGAAAAGGCGGCTTTCGAGGGGTGGCTGGAGTCAGTTTCCACCACCTTCCTGGCGCTAAGTGACCAGCAGCGCAACCAATCGCTGGACCACCTCATCTCACTGAGCGGTGCTGCCCAACTGCGACACCTGTCCAATAGGCTGGAAGCGCTGCTGAAGCGGGATTTCCTGCGCCTGCTGCCGTTAGAGCTGGCCTTCTACCTGCTCCGCTGGCTGGACCCCCAAACCCTGCTCACCTGCTGTCTGGTGTGCAAGCAGTGGAATAAAGTCATCAATGCCTGTACAGAAGTGTGGCAGAGTGTGTGTCGAGACCTTGGCTGGCGCATCGATGAGTCCATCCAGGATGCGACACACTGGAAAGGTGTTTATCTAAAGGCCAAACTGCGCATGAAGCAGCTAAGGGAGGAGGATGCTTTTGAGACGAGCTCTCTCATTGGACACAGTGCTCGGGTATATGCTCTCTACTACCGGGATGGGCTCCTCTGCACAGGTGCATTACTTTTTATAGTTGTCTTTCTTGGTTTTGTGATCAAAAGGAGATCTGTTGTGATGTTAAAGTTGGCTTGAAATTCCTATCCCGGTCTAATTTCTGAATGCATCTCTTTGATCTTGTTGTGAATGATTCATCCATGCATACAGCGGGGGAAAAAAGTATTTAGTCCGCCACCAATTGTGCAAGTTCTCCCACTTAAAAAGATGAGAGAGGCCTGTAATTTTCATCATAGGTATAACTTAACTATGAGAGACAAAATGAGAAAAAGAATTCCAGAAACTCACATTGTAGGATTTTTAAAGAATTAACTGGTAAATTCCTCTGTAAAATAAGTATTTGGTCAATAACAAATTTCATCTCAATACTTTGTTATATACCCTTTGTTGGCAATGACAGAGGTCAAACGTTTTCTGTGAATCTTCACAAGGTTTTCACACACTGTTGCTGGTATTTTGGCCCATTCCTCCATGCAGATCTCCTCTAGAGCAGTAATGTTTTGGGGCTGTCGCTGGGCAACACGGATTTTCAACTCCCTCCAAAGATTTTCTATGGGGTTGAGATCTGGAGACTGGCTAGGCAACTCCAGGACCTTGAAATGCTTCTTACGAAGCCACGCCTTCATTGCCCGGGCGGTGTGTTTGGGATCATTGTCAAGCTGAAAGACCCAGCCACGTTTCATCTTCAATGCCCTTGCTGATGGAAGGACGTTTTCACTCAAAATCTCACGATACATGCCCCATTCATTCTTTCGTTTACACGGATCAGTCGTCCTGGTCCCTTTGCAGAAAAACAGCCCCAAAGCATGATGTTTCCACCCCCATGCTTCCAAGTAGTATGGGGTTCTTTGGATGCAACTCAGCATTCTTTCTCCTCCAAACACGACAAGTTGAGTTTTACCAAAAAGTTTCTATTTTTGGTTTCATCTGACCATATGACAGTCTCCCAATCCTCTTCTGGATCATCCAAAATGCTCTCTAGCAAACTTCAGACGGGCCTGGAAATGTACTGGCTTAAGCAGGGGGACACGTCTGGCACTGCCGGATTTGAGTCCCTGGCGGCGCCGTGTGTTACTGATGGTAGCCTTTGTTAATTTTGGTCCCAGCTCTCTGCAGGTCATACACTAGGTCCCCCCGTGTGGTTCTGGGAATTTTGCTCACAGTTCTTGTGATCATTTTGCCCCACGGGGTGAGATCTTGCGTGGAACCCCAAATCGAGGGAGATTATCAGTGGTCTTGTATGTCTTCATTTTCTAATAATTGCTCCCACAGTTGCTTTCTTCACACCAAGCTGCTTACCTATAGCAGATTCAGTCTTCCCAGCCTGGTGCAGGTCTCAATTTTGTTTCTGGTGTCCTTTGACAGCTCTTGGTCTTGGCCATGGTGGAGTTTGGAGTGTGACGGTTTGAGGTTGTGGACAGGTGTCTTTAATACTGACAACGAGTTCAAACAGATGCCATTAACACAGGTAACGAGTGGAGGACAGAGGAGCATCTTAAAGAAGAAGTTACAGGTCTGTGAGAGCCAGAAATCTTGATTGTTGTAGGTGACCAAATACTTATTTTCCACTATAATTTGCAAATAAATTATTTAAAAATACTACAATGTGATTTTCTGGATTTTCTTTTTCTCATTTAGTCTCTCATAGTTAAGGTATACCTATGATTAAAATTACAGTCCTCTCTCATCTTTTTAAGTGTGAGAACTTGCACAATTGGTGGCCCCCTCATGATCCCTATATTACTTTTTTTTTGCCCCACGTATGTTCTGCATTGAGCTTGTATTTTTATCAGTTTCTATAGATCAACCTACAGAAGCAACAGACGACTTCAATAATTTCAACACACTACAATTTTTTTTTTTTTTTCTGTTTTTATTTGAATCAAGCCTGAATCGGTTTAAAAATAACGCATATTAATAATACATGACTATTGTTTTGCATTAATAATAAATGCAGTTTCTAATAATATTGCATGTTTATTTCTTGGTAATACACATTTGACTGTAAAGCACTGAGCTTGAGTTTGCTAAGCATACAAAATGTACTTTTATTAACAACAGTAACAAGTGCAAAATCAAATTTTTATATAGAAAAATAATAAATTCCATTCTTATTAAATGTACCATTATTCTTCTATAGTATTATACAGAACTGACCGATAGCTTCAGTGATTATAAAAGGAACACTCTTTATGTGTGATTCAGTTACAGAAGAAACGTTTTTTTTTTAAGGCACTTTGTGACTTTTCTTTCTTCATACACAAAAAAAAAAATGTGCAAAACGTTAACAAATTTGGATTTCTTGATGATTTTATAGTTTCAAAATATAAAGCAAAAAGTAGAAATGCCATCTGCTGGTTATAGTGGTAACTTGATGTATTATTTTTTTTATGTAAGTGTTTGTTTACCATAAATTTATATTTTGGTCATCCCATTAAAAATAACATTTAAATGTACTCATTTTTAGAGCTTTAAAGTGCTGGAAATAGTTGTGTGAAAAGCTTGAAAGTCAATGAAGTGCATACATTTTCTTCCTTAGAAAGGTTGTACAAACCCTGAAACACCATAGTTATAGTTGGCGTTACTATTTCTGGTTTTGTTTTCTGATGTACGTCAGCACTATTTGTATGAGTAGTATGAGTAAAAGACTTAAGATATTACTCGTTTTAAATTAAGATCATGTTTTGTGGTGCGCTGATCAAAGACACCTTTTCCCTTAGGTTCTGATGACCTGTCAGCCAAACTATGGGATGTCCGCACAGGGCAGTGCGTCTACGGCATCCAGACCCACACTTGTGCCACTGTCAAATTTGATGAGCAGAAACTGGTGACGGGGTCTTTTGACAACACCATTGCATGCTGGGAATGGTGCACTGGTGCCAAAATCCAGCAATTCCGAGGACATACTGGGGCGGGTTAGTGTCAAGTTCTCAACATTTTTCCTGCTAGTGGCACAAAGAAAATGAACGTTAATAGTTGTTTTTGCTTCATGGTTGTCATGACATCAAGACATAGCTTATGCATAGTCCTAAAGATTTGCTGTTGTTGCAGTATTCAGCATAGACTACAATGATGACTTGGACACCCTGGTCAGCGGCTCAGCAGACTTCACTGTAAAAGTCTGGTCCCTGTCTTCGGGAACCTGTGTCAACACTCTTACTGGACACACAGAGTGGGTCACCAAGGTAAGACTCTTGACCAGATTTTATTATGCAATATTGTAATGTATTATTTAGCTGCTTTTTTTAATTTTGTAGTTGGAGATCAGTTTTCCTAACTGTGCACATATATGGTACATCTGTGCTTGTTTAGGTGCACCTTCAAAAAAGCCAAGTGGAGTCCATGATGCACAGTCCTGGTGACTACATTCTACTGAGTGTCGATAAGTATGAAATAAAGGTAATGTAAATCATTTGTACAAGTATTCTTAAGTTCCATGAATATTTTCAAAGTGTTGTCCATTGTGGAGTTTGATATTTAAAACAATTAAACACAAAGGTGTCTTAAAGCTAGTCACACGTTTTCATTGTTGGATTTAGGGTTGAGACAATATTAGATTCATTATGCTATTATGTTTGCCAAAAGAATTCACTATAAAAATGCAATTGCAGTACCTATTGAAATTTTGGGGGGGAAAATAGAAGAAGAGAAAAGTAACAAATAATCCTGTTCTAATTAATCTTTAACTTTTAGTTTTTTAGTTTTTGTCCCGTGAATCACACTCAAAACATGAGTGTAGGGTGGCACATAGAGAGTTTGTAACCATAACTAAACAAAAGCATAAAAAGATAACTACTTAACTAATTAGTATCTTCAGTTACATAACGCCGGTAGTATTATGTTCTTCACACCAATAGCTCTGTCTGTCTGAATTCCAATTAGCAGCTCCCTTGAATGTTTATAATAAAAGCAGCCATCAGTACTAAAAGAAAATTTGGATTATGATGAAATTATTGAACATCTTAAATTAAAAACCCAGACGACTACAACTTGTTTAGAATAGACATCAATCATTCAAGGTAAGGTAATATGCGTTAATTTTTTTTGTCTTTTTATGCAGTATTTGCATTGCAATATTTGTGAGCAATGGATTATCTGAACTGCCAACTTTTGAGTTCAACTTGGAGTGAGAATTTCCACGGCAGGATGGGTGAGGGTTTTGTTTAGGGATATATGTCACTCCTGAAACTTTGCTGCATGTACAGGGTATGTGGCCGTTGGTCCTGTTAGCAGCGGGAAAATCAAAACTTGCATTCAGATTCTGAATGGATTATATGTAGCCATTTAATCACTAACAAAAAAGCTGTCACTCACTTCACTTTTATCGCAATCTCACAATGTTCCATTATAATCAATGAAGCTCTTATTTACATCATGTGTATACCTTGTTACGATGAGAGGATTCGCGAGTGTGCAGGAAAAATCCGGCGTTTAGAGGTGAGTGAATTCTGACTAACTTGAACACAATGGCCAATCACAGGTGTTCAAGAAATCAACAGGTATGTCTGACATGTGGCTGCATTGCTCAATGCTACAAAAACATGTAAATAGACATTTTTGATGCTTTCCAGAGCACAAACACAAATATGCACTGGAGCCTTTACCAAATCTGTTTTGCCAATATCCTATTATTACAGTTTTAACTGAGGGTGCTTTTGACTGTGTGAGAAAATTGACGTGTGGCGTGAGAGCGTGAGAAAAGTGTCAATTGCATGAGTCTCACACTGAATGCGTGAGAGTTGGCAGCCAGTCAGATGATAGATAGATAGCTTTGCTAATTTTATATCATATAGCTTTTAAGCAGGGCTGCCAATCTATCTGTCTGATAGTCTGTCTGACAAGGGCTGACTCACTCGTTTGGCTTGAGACTCACGCAGCTGAGACTGTTCTCATGCTCTCACGCCATACATCCATTTTCTCACGCAGTGAAAATGACCCTCAAATGAAAGCAAGAGCACCCTCGGTTGAAACTATAATAATAGGATATTGGCGAAAGAGATTTGGCAAACTCTCCAGTGCATAAGTGTTTGCACTGGAGAGTGTTATAAGGTTTATTTACAATGTGTTTTTGCAGCGTTGAGCAATGTAACCATTCACAGACATATCTGTTGATTTCTTGTACATGCAGAAAGGTTTCCGGAGTGATATATAAATGCCTCATCCCTCATATAAATGCAGGATTCACTTTTGAAATGGCAATGATTGAGGTAAACATATCAATGGATGGGGAAAAAATATAATTTGTCTAAATAGATGTGCATTAAGCAATGCAAATTGCTTAGATTGAATAGATTAATGCTTGGATTACTAATAGATTAAAGGCAGAGTAAGTGATTTCTGGTAGCCATTGTTGATATTTGAAATCACCAAAACAAACACGCCCCTACCCCAAAAGTGTCTTGCCCCTATTTTGATAGCTCCGCTCCACACATACGTAAGCAACCCAGGCAACGATTAGTTCTGTGAAACAAAACAAAACCAATGTTACACCATGTCTACGGACGTGAGCGGCGCGGCGCAACAAATCTATTTCTATTTATGACATGCTGACACAAATTTCAAATGTTTTTCAACGGTCGTTTGATCGCGTCCAGTGTAGGCAGATTTTAGCTGTTGTAGACACGGTGTTACTCACTATTGAGAAGAAACAAAGCAACCTCTGTGTCCGATCGTAGGCCTTCCACTCCTTGAGTTCTCTCGAGCTCTGGAAAGCTGATCCGATATTTACACGGGTCCTACTTCTTGCCTTATCGTTCCGCAGACATTTTCCTCTTTTGTTTTTTTTATCCACCATCTCTATCTTTCTGTTGCTCGGCTAATGTCCGTCCCATGCACTGAAAGCTCTCTCCTCCACATTACGACACGAGTAGACACGCCCCTTATTGCTGATTGGCTACAAGTTTGTTTTTTTACTATTCGGCCCGAATCAGTTTTCTAAAGTGTTTTTGAAAAATCACATACCCTGCCTTTAATTGAAAAATATATAGAATTTTCATATCAAAATGTTTTTGAAAGGCGGTTGCAATTATTTGTAAAAGTAATTGTAAATCTGGCAATTCTCTCACTGTGCATTGCTATTCTTGTTGTGGTGAAGTTTGCAACAGTTATTTTACATAATTTTATGATAAAAACACAGTAATCTGCTACTCATCATGACTATGCTAGGCATGTCCAGATGTCAAACAAAACTGCTGACAGGTTTTGCACTACAGCGCCACACTGGTCAAACCGCGTTATTGCAGGCTCTTACATTAGGTCATATGAGATCAAACGACTCAATCCACCACAAAAATATTTGTCAACAATTTTTCATTGCCAGTGTTGTCGACTAATCGTTTCAGCCCTAAGCACAGGTGTTCAAGAAATTAACAGATATGTCTGTGATTGGCTACATTGCTCAATGCTAACAAAAACCATTGTTCACTTAGAAATGTATAAAACGGATTGTTCCGGTCCTTGATTCTGATTGGCTGAGCCACGTTCGAAGCTGTTGTAAATTACTCTACAAACATACACCTTTGTTTACTTTGTGTGTTGCTTAGCAACCACTTTGTTGCAACCACAACTGATTCTGAGGAACTACATTGTTTGGTGGAAAAATACTGTTTTTATTAATGTCATTACACTTTATTTGCTCGGTTTTATTTTGTGAAACCTTACTACGTATATGGAATAACCATTTTATAAAAGCAATAAGCCCCATGAAGCTGTGGTTTACAGTGAATTTATAACAGCTAAGGAGCGTTGTTAGGCACGACGCGAAGCTGTCTCTCGAGGAAACAAGTAGCCATACAGGATTAATGTTAAATTTCCGCCCGCCAATACATGCCTGCTATATGCAACACCCACCGCGACAGCAGAGTTCACGTCACCGAAAGCAACCCAGTGGGAAATTGATGTTGAAAAGACATCCAATTGACATAAATGTTGATGTCAAAAATAGGTGAAATATGCAAATCATGCAGATAAACGTTCATCTCCGGCGGGTAATATTTGTGGAGATGAGTGTTGCAGTAGCGCAGTGGTATCTGGAGACAATATAACACGCTGCCACATCTTTTGGAGGAGCAAAATTCAAATGTGGTTCAACAACCCGATGTATTTACACAGACATTTGTGTCTGGAGTGCGTCTCAAGCCACCTCCTGAAGTGATTTGCGCTATCGGATTGTGATCCGTCTCCAATGCGGACCAGTCCATCTTTTTTGTTTTGTTTCCAACTACTTTCTGTATCTGCAACTGCTGGAATCCACATAATTTGTGCTAATGTGACCGCACATTAACACACCGCCTTTTACGGAATCCAAAAAAACTCCCACACTGGCAAACTAACTTGTGGGGGAAGAGTGTCTTGCTTGTGCCTGTGATCTTTTCCGACATAATTTTGTGCGGCAGCAGTAGATAAACAGTGTTGTCATCTTTTTTTTCAATTTTATGACAGGTGGAAACCAGTGTTAAGGTGCAATACTGTGCTTGAGTGTCAACCAAGCTGCTGGATTATTTGCAATATTATCATATGTGTAGTATTAACATAATATCAATATTTTTTTATTTTTTTATCACAGATATCACACAGTTATCGTTAAAACCAATATTTTGCAACACCCTTAGTTGCATTGATGTAGTTATGTGATATTCTGACTTTATATGTATTCAGTATTTATCTGATTCTGTTTATCCATAGGTGTGGCCAATAGGCTGTGAGATCAACTGTAAGTGCTTAAAAACTCTATCCGTGTCAGAAGACCGCAGTGTCTGCTTGCAGCCACGATTACAGTTTGACGGCCGGTACATTGTCTGTAGTTCAGACTTGGGCATATACCAGTGGGACTTCGCAAGTTTTGATGTCATCAGGTACATTAATTTCTGCCCCTTAATTGTTTAACCAAGCTACCAATAACCCTGTTGAATCAACGATTCTTTGAATGTTCAAATATTTTTATTTAGAGAGCAAACAAATTTTTTAAAAAGATTTATTTTTCCATTTAAATCTATAAGTTAAAATGGAGAAATGTTATGAAATATTTTGCACTATTTATAGATCATAAATCAAATAAGCAGATTTGTGCAACTATATATTGTTTTACTAAAAGATAGGTATTTGTTTTTAATTGACTGATCCTTTAATATTCACAGAGTCATCAAACCACAGCAGGACCCCTCCAGCCTCTCTCTGCTTGGTTTCGGCAAGGTCTTTGCTCTGCTCTTTGACAACCACCACCTCTATGTTATGGACTTGAGGACTGAGGTCACTGTGGGTCGCTGGCCACTGCCAGCCTACCGCAAATCCAAACGAGGCTCTAGTTTCTTACCGGGCGTCACCTCCTGGCTCAACGGACTGGACAGCAAGAACGATGCGGGCCTGGTGTTCGCCACCAGCATGCCCGACCATAGCATTCATCTGGTTCTTTGGAGAGAGAATGGGTAGAAAGGCAGAGGAGGTGAATACTAGCCCTGTGCTTTGAAAGCAGGCAGGACTTTTACAAACATAAAAAGAAGAAAAAAGGGTGCTCTCCATTTGAAAAATATTACAGTTAGATAATGCATGGACCAAAGTGGTTTTCCCCTCCTCGCCTTTGTTGCCATTCGCATTAGGGATTCACTCTTGCTTCAGTCTTTTTCTTAGTCACTTGCAAACTACGCATTCAACGCATTACAATCTTTAGAAAAGAAGACAGCTGGAGATTTGCAGTACAGACCATAGTTTCTCTCCATAATGTGAACAATCCAAGGTTTTTGTTTGTTGAAGATTTAAGATAGATTTCCCACTGAACTTCAGAGTTTCGCTCCTTTTGATTTCACACCAGTGAGGGATGGTGAAATGCCATGGCACCTCCGGAGCACAGATCGCTTCACAGCAAGCATGAGCAGTAGAGTTGGCGTGTTTTTATAGCACAATCACCAAGATTGACAATGAAGTAAATTTTTTTTTGTGTTATCTATTCAACAAATGTGCGTTTCCTTAACACGTCAAGAATTTTCCTTTGGACAAAGAAATGTTGCCTTAAATCTATGATTTCCTATTGAAGAAATTGAATTTGCAGACCTCTGCATCTATAGGCGCTGGCTTGTGCCCCAAACATCTGTGTTGGTCCTTTTACTGAGTCTTGAAAAGGCTTTGATAAAATGCTGTTTTAATGAATCAAATGGCTTTTGTATGAAGGTCATGTTACTGACCCTTGGTTTTTATTTTTCATTCAGTTTATTAGTCATGTGCCTTTGTTTTAACACTTAACCATTTGCATTTACAGTGTGCACATTTTGAAATCCAATCCTCCCTCAATGACAGAAGAATAAGTTTTATGTTAAGTTTTATGTTTTTTAAACCTAATGTAATTGATACAATAAGAATTAGTCTTACCACTATTTAGCCAGACTAGATCACACAAAAGTGTTTCTTGTGAATCTCATTGAATGTTAATTTTTAATCTTTATTTTTAAAGACTGATCTTATTTTTGCATAATCCAGGGCTAACCAGCCTTTGTCACTTTATATAGCTACTTCTGTAGTTCTGTATATCCCACTGGAATGTAGTTCAATATAACTGTTTATTTTCCAAAATTATCGAAACAAAGTATTTTGGGTTGATAGTTTAATGCATTTTTCATCTTGCTCACACATTTCAGAGGATAGAAACTGGGTAACATTTTGATTAAATGAAAATATCATTGGGAGTTATGATGTCTGTATGCACTGGTCGTGTGTTACTTCACTGAAATGCAAACCTCACAGACAGTAATGGCATCCATCCATCCATCATTAGCAAAATTCAGGTCTGTTGATTGTATAACAAAATAACATGCTGTCTTAAAAATAAATGACAGTAGCTAATGATAGAAGTTGACTTTCTTTTGACTCATGATATCTGCCGGTTTTTCTTATGTGGAATATCCAGTTATGATCTGTTGCATATGATTCATCAGTTTATTCCAGGTTTGCGTCAACATAATCTCTAGTCTGCTGAACAGCTATGCATGTCACAGCCTTATTATTACCAGAATTACAGGAGCCTTTCCCTTGCGAGGAGAAGCATGTTTTATTCAGTTTGCACACTGGAGGGCGATGCTGCAACAAATTTATTAGGGTACAAGACTGCCGAAGGATTTCCCTAAAAATACAATAACAGCATTTAAAGTTATATATCTTAATCTTGTTATATATAATATATCTATATATATATATATAAAATATTGCACAAAGTTTTCTGAAAAAGTGAAACTTTGTGTAATAGATAAAAAATATCAGTACATGAGGGAATGTGAATAATACATTTTTATTTCTGGGTGAACTGTCCATTGGTGGATGACGAGTGTATAAACTAAATGATTAAAGGGATAGTTCACCCAAAATGAAATTGTGTGTTCGCTTACCCCCAGGGCATCCAAGATGTAGCTGACTTTGTTTCTTCAGTAGAACACAAACAAAAATTTGTAACACAAAACGTTGCAGTCGTCTGTATATAATGGAAGTGAATGGGAAATCCACATGTGCGTTTGAGAGTCAAAAAAACATAAACTTCTTTCTTATACTATTTATTTAGGCTAATATTATTTATATCCATTGTTGGGGGAGGGATTCAAACATGATTATAAAACTAGTTAATATACTATTTAAAGCTGAAAGTAAAGAATTTTGAATGTTGACATTTAATGGTCAGGACATTATTCTTGAAGTAGTGTTTTGTTATTTTAGAGAAATTAAGTAAATTATAAATTAATTTAATTAGATTCCATATTTTAGATATGTTCCTTGTGCTACAAGAACAGTATTGTTAGGGAATGTTGAAGTTACTTAAAAGTTTTGTTGTGTTATTCTGCCAAATTATTGTTTTTAATTCTTTTTTTTATTCTAGAAATGTTTGACATTCCAGCACTGGAAGGATCAGGGAAAGCTGTTACCCACCGCAAAGGGTGAATTATGAAGATATGACGACAGAAATTGAATGAAAGTAAAATGTTTTATGTTGTTGTTTCAGTGCAGAAGGTCTTCCCATTTCCAAGACCACCCACATGAAAAGATTTATATCAGTATGCATTGAAACCACAAGCAATTGCAATGCAAAGGACCACTCTGATGAGCTCCATATGCTCTATATGCTCCATACGCAAATGTCAATGGCAAACACAGCACATTAAGTCTTGATGAGATACATCTCTTCTAATCCTTTTAATGATTTGTGCATGTTTAATTATGAGTGCTCTAAACATATTGAAAAGGCATGTCTGCGCTGTTTCTATTATGGGATGAGAGAACACACAGACATACACACACACTGGTGTTTATTTTCACCCTGTCCACAGACCAAACATGATTACACGTTATACAGTCAATATTTAGATATTGCGGTTAGGCCCTCAGCCATGCTCTCTATTCTCCTCCCCTCAATGTGTGCATGTCATCAGACAGGATATTCCCACTTTTACTGAGCTGATCTCAGATACTAAGGCAATCACTGTAATCGTTACAAGATATTTCTGTGATATAGTTGTCAGTGCATGTGCTCTGAGATGTTGCACTGTACACAGTTGGCTTCTAGGGATCCATGAAGAACCTTTAACATCTGTGGAAACTTTCCACTGCACAAAAGGTTCATTTTTAGTTGTCCAAGTTTCTTTAAATTATTAAAATGTTCTTCACAATAAGAAAATCAAAATGGTTATTCTATGTAGTGCTCATGTAGGTAATATAAATTCGAGTTCGGCTCATCATTTCCAAATCCTGTTCTCCCCATATACAGTGCCTATCAAATTTAAAAGTAAAACGTCTCAGTGCCCCTGCAGTCGTCATCTTAAATACTGTTATGTAACTGTAGTTTTTTAATAACTCGTTTCTGTTTCTTTTTAACCCTCTCCAACATCAAATGCATACAGATATTTGCAGATAGGAGACAATGTACATAAGATATGGTCTAACCCTTCATGCACATACTATACCACTGAGCAACACTGTCAGGACAAAAATGTTTCCTTTAGGGGTACAACAGCTTGTCACTGGTACCCTTAAAGGGACCATATTGTACCTTTACTACCCCTAAAAGGTGCATATTACTAGTAATATGTACGTTTATAGTACTGCAATTTGCCTTTTAGGGGTAGTTAAAGGTTTAGTTCACCCAAAAATGAAAATTCTGTCATTAATTACTCACCCTCATGTCGTTCTAAACCCGTAAGGAACACAAATTAAGATATTTCTGATGAATTTTGAGAGCTCTCTGACCCTCGCATAAACAGCAATGTAATTACCACGATCAAGGTCCAGAAACGTAGCAAGGAGATCGGTAAAAGAATCCATGGTACATCAGGGGTTCAACCGTAATTTTATGAGCTACGAGAAAATTTGGTAAAAAAAAGAAAAATAACAACACTCTAAAAAATGCTGGGTTGTTTCAACCCAACATTGGATCAAATATGGACTAACCCAGCTTTTGAGTTAAAAATTTTATTTTAAAAAAGCATTTTTAGAGTTGTAATTATTAACAATTAGTCTCCTCCGAATCACACTTGTAGTGCGCCCTTTTGGAGAATATCCACTGAACGTAAAGAGCGTATGCTATTCTGTGTCAGCTGCGTCACGTGGATACATTGTTTTCGTTCAAATCAAACAACAGAATGTTTTTTTTTTTTTTTTTGTTTTTTTTTTTTTTTTTTTTGTTTTTTTTTTTTTTTTTTTTTTGTTTTTTTTTTTTTTTTTTTTTTTTTTTTGGGCAGGGACGCAGAATGCATACGCTGTTTACGTTCAGTGGATATTCTCCAAAATGGCACCAGAGTGACGCGGAGGAGACGAACTGTTGAATAAAGTCGTTATTTTTGTTTTCTTTGCATACAAAAAGTATTCTCGTAGCTTCGTAAAATTACGGGTGAACCCCTGATGTCACATGGACTATATTACCAATGTCCTTGCTACATTTCTGTGCCTTGATCGTGGTAATATCATTGCTGTCTATGGAGGGTCAGAAATCAGGAGGCTCAGAATGCAATTAAAAAATTCTCTAATTGTTTCTGAAGACGAACGGAGGTCTTACGGGTTTAGAACGACTTGAGGGTGAGCTTTTTGGGTGAACTATCCCTTTAAGCTACAGAGTTGTCACTTTAAGGGTACTAGTGATTGTTGTTGCACCCTTAAAGGTACAATATTTTCACTTTTTTTTCTGAGAGTGACAGAATGTACCCAGCAGTTTCACCTCAAAATGGCTGACAGCAGCTAGACTTTCACAGTGTGTGTAAAACTCTAATGTAAGCATAAACTAAATTCCAAATGCACAACCCAAATGGGAATTGTGAGGAAAGTTCATCTGTAGACTTACACATCCATTTATTAGTGCTAGTGATGACATTTATCTAACCATGGTATGCTGATGTCGACTTTAAAGAGCGGAAGGATAAAGACCGTAGAGAATACAGGTGGTGGAACAATTTGAGAAGATAAGCCTCTGTAACCATGTTCAACCCTAAAAAATAGCTCAACATTATTCAGTCCCTTGATCTTATTGATGAATAATATACTGATAAGAACTCATTGTCTATATTAACTGTTAATTCCTTCAAATAATTGTTTTACTTAAATTGAATTACTCATTCCTTTGTTTTAAAGTAACAGCAGTCTTTCAAACACATTCCTTTGCAATACTGTAATGATCAGGCCAGGAACCAACACAGGCGCAATGAAGATATGTAAACATCTCTGAGTTTTGTCTAGATTCGTTTACCTATTCAGAAACTCTCTGTCATCTGTGTTGATGGTGGTGAGCTAAAGGCCCAAACAATTCCAATCTCCTCCCCTCTCTCCAGCCCTCCACGGACAGACAATGGATCATTCACACTGCCCTGCCTTCATGCCACTGATTGGCTTATGATAAAAAAAATAAAACATTCAGGCCGCGTGGGAACTTTCCAGCCGAGATCATAATCAGAAGGGGGAGGGAAGGGAGAGGGACAGATACAGGATACAATAGGCAATAAAGACTTTATTTACATCTCATATTCCCTACCCAAACAAATCAACAAAAACATGGGCCTAATAAGACAAAGCTGACAGAGCTGGTGCCATTACACTCGATGCTAAGCTAAAGCTAACTGCTTTACTTTCAGTGTCTGTGCATATGTGATGTACATACATTTAAACATGAATGCAGTTCATGGTACAAAATGTTTTGGTTTTTTTGGTCAGTGTTGTAATGATCATGAGATTAGTTACTATCGTAATTTTTACTTGAGAAAGTGAACACCGGAACTTGGTGTT
This sequence comes from Sinocyclocheilus anophthalmus, assembly GCA_018155175.1. NCBI lineage: Eukaryota > Metazoa > Chordata > Actinopteri > Cypriniformes > Cyprinidae > Sinocyclocheilus > Sinocyclocheilus anophthalmus. Next base: position 201,349 of record JADLZN010007944.1, read on the forward strand.
GATTTGTAACTAAGAGACCAACAAAACAGCTGTCAGTGTACAAAAATATGTTACAGTATAAGATTAACAATACAAATTGTACAAGAATGTAAAATGATCTACAGTGCGAGTGTAAGAGCTCGGCTCAGGACCACCATGAATTCTCTTTTAATCATGAAACATACTGAGGCTTAATGGGTCAAACTGTCCTGGGACACGAGCTATGATGTCAGTTAGCCCACATGGAACACATTTCATCTCCTCTATGATGAAAAATCGGTAACACTCTGCAGAAAGGTTATATATGTGATATAACAAAATGAGAATCTAGGATCAATTTTATTCAGTATCATATCTCAACAAAGGATGAGCAGTTCTCTAAAGGAAGTGAAAAATATTGAGCATATTTGGGGCCTTCCATTTATTAGTATTTGTAAACTCAGCTGTATTCTGGCTAGCACACAACTAAACTTTAAACAAAGAAGTTTTCATGTGATTAAAAATTTGGCACATTATTAATGTTCTGAAATTCATATCAAGAAAACAACTTTACGACTGTGACATCAGCCCTCGGTTCTGTTCTATTCATTTCACAGATGCTTTGTAACTAAGAACATACTGTTTAAATATTACCAGACCATTACTTTAGGGTCAAGTGCACATTACGAGTTGTCTCAGTGAGGACAGCAACGTCTCAACAATCCATTTAAAGCAGCACTATGTAACTTTTTCTGTGTTCAAAATTTGCAAAATGTATAATGAGCGAGTACATCATAAATTAATCTTCCAAACCGCGTTTTTGTCTTATTGCGAATCACTACGGTACACTTATAAGTACTTATATTTGGACTATTGTAGCCTGTAGCCTGGTCGGGTCGTCACTGCTGCGGAGTAACACACACCTGCGTGAATCGCCATAGACATAGACTTAGAGAAGTAGCTCCGGTTGGAATGTTCTTCCGCGGGATGTGTGCAGTTCTGTTTATTAACCGCTAGAGCGCGCCAAAAGTTACATAGTGCTGCTTTAAAGCTTTTAGCTGAGATGGCTGACTATACAATATGGCTTTTTACACACAGAAGAAGTTTTATTATGATAAACAAGATGGATGTGTGACATTCTAGACATTAGTGACACATTACAATCATCGACTTTAAAAGAGGGAAATTCCAACTGAAGTTTTTGCTCAGTTCAACAGATGGTATTTGTATGAAGAGCTTTAGAGAGGGTCTTCCTAATAAAAGACCCGGAAAATGGCTGCAACAGCTCATTCAGAAACATTTGCTTAAGATATGAAAAAAGCAGACGGTTAAACAAACACAGACCAGTGAAAGTAATGGAGAGACTAACAGCTGTTTCCATTAAATCAGCTTGGTGGAGCCAGGCCGTTTTGGCAACAAGCTAATATCGTAGTGTGCCATTGCTGTGCCTCTGAGAGCTTCTTGACGAGAGAGGTCCTGATGAATATGTTTTTGGCAAAGTGGCTTGAGTGTGTGTAATCATTTGTGACAGTGGTGGAGACGTGAAGACTGAGACTTCTTGAGTGCTGAGAAAGCAATGTGTCCCCTTTCCAAAAAACCCCCCTCAGAATTCCTATTCTAGAGTTGTTATGACTTATTGTCACTGTGGGCAACTGTACAAAAACAGTTTCGATAGGAAAAGGAAATCCTGTGTTATACAAAGTAAATGTCTTCATGCATTGTGATTTCTTTACTTTGGTACTTTTTAAATAGCTCCCTTGACCATAAAGAAAACAAGCATTTCACTGTACAAAGTAATACAATTAAACTAACGACACCTTTGTAGTTTGTACCTGTAATAGTATTAAGTACGGAACTGGTTAAAGCTACGAAGGACAGAGCTGTCTGTTCACGCCTCAATTTGGCCCACTTCAGTTCTGGCCTGCATCCAACACTGACATGTTTCAGGCTGGATTTCAGCAGCATGCGTGTATGAAAAGAGCTAGAACTTTTCTAGAACTTAAATTTTTTTCAATACTTCTTTACATTAGACTCATCTCGGATTTTTAAAAACAATTTTTCCAGGTTCTTCTACGTACTGAAGTTCTCTTTTAGTTGGTCCAGCCTTGTTCGCAAAGCCGGGTTCTTTCAGCAAATAATGATAAACAGGTCTGACAGCTTGGCAAGAGGGGACAACCGACTCCTCAGAGAGATTATGAATACATTCACAGCAGTTCTCTCATAAGAAAAGGAATATACTTCCCAAATCTCGTCCCCCCCCCCCCCCCCTCCCCCCCAGTAAATCTCAGCAGATTGACAATGTCCCTACTTTGTGAGGAGAGAAGCCTTGAGTCCTGGGTGTGAGTGAAAATGTACAGGGCTCATATTCTGTTTTCAAGTGTTCGGGCAAGCCAGCAAGCCAGTTTCATCATCCATCCTCCACATTGCTTGGTCAATAGTTTGCTGATTGTAGAAAGTGCTATTGATTGCATTTCGATTATTTTACCTCTACGTTCACGTTCTCCTAAAATAAATCACAACAGATGAAAAACTGCAGCACTATTCTCATTTCCAATTAGTTTAAAATTTGATTTTGACTTCACTTCAACAAAAACATGCTTGTGAGAAAGCTATGTTAGAAATAGACGTGCTCTATTACAGTTTTACTGTGGAATGTTAGAGAATTTGCATGAGACTGTTTGCTCCTTTCCTCCCAAATGGGCCATCTAATCTCTCTAATTGGGAAAAGGAGAAAATGTTGAAAGTTGGGGGTGGGCTGTGGGGCAGTTTTGGCCAGCTGCCCAAGCTTTGTGGTTTGAGTGCTGTAGTGTGATAGGGTCAATGTAGCATGGATAACATAACAGAGTTCGCTCTGTTCTCCAAAAACTGCCTTCTCCTTCTGCAGATCTGGGCCAGGTGATGATCATAATCAGTAACTGAGAGATGGAAAGCACAGGATTATAAATGCAATTAGGATGTCAATGTTAAAGATATATACATCAAATATGTAACAACAAATATATGTAATTTTTGTTTTATGTAATTATAGTTCAAAATGTAAACCTGATACTATCTGGATATTGAACATGAATGAGCAAGGGCTTTTTGTAGAATACTGTAGAGTACGAGGGGACAAGGGGACAGAGAAGTTTTGGTGGTGAGAACTGGAGGAAAAAAGAAAAGCTGTGTGTGTTGGAACAGCTGTTATTTTGCTCCATAGGCAATCAAACCAACCAGAGAGGATCAAAGGATTGTTCATACAATCACTTGCTGACCAAATGCAATGCCCAATGCATGTCATCACAGAAATATTCTATCGTGCATACTTAGAAGTTTCTGGTCTAGTCCTGACAATGCTTATGAGCGAATCTAATCTAATTGCTCTTGACTTTTTGGGCAAACCCCTCTTTCCATACCACAGTCCCCCCGGTGTAGACCTTTGGACCCCCCTCACCCCCCCTTACCCAGGAACTGCCCCCACGAACAATCGACCTGTAATATGCAACTGGATAGAACACTGAATAGTCAGTCATGCAATTCAAATGGAGGCCCCGTGATGATTTGCCAAAAAAACATATTAACAGACCAATCATTCCATTAATAAGCAAAATAAAATCAAAATGTTGTTAAATCAGTATGGATTACAATATACATGTGAGAAAACGAAACACCACTGTAAAATGAAACCAAATTTAACTCCACCCTAGTACCACCCCACACAATAATCTTTTCCACTTTCAGTTCAGAAACAGGAATTGTTTATTACGTCTTATGGGTATTTAAAACAAACTTGACCTGATAATTTTCCCTTAAAAAAATGTAAATTTCCTTTCCTCTTTGTGAGGAATGAAAGCAATTGATCATTATTTTTCTGAGATTTCAAAGTATTTTTTTTTTCAACCCGTAACACGTACCATGCCTCGCACAGCGTCGTGTAAATCAAACAAAATAAACAATGATTTAAATAAACCTCTTTTTTTCATGGTATTGTTGTTGTTGTTGTTTTGTTTTTAAGCATTCTCTTGTGACTCTGAATCTTCCCTATAAATGTTGTTTCTTTCCTTCATGTATTTGAGTGGTTTTTTAGCACGAACATATTTTTATGAATACTCTTAAAACACTTCTTTAAGTCAGGCGGACGTCCTGATCCAGCTAAATAAATTCCAAGACTACACACATTTTCTTACTGAACGATATAGTTCTTAACGCAGTGCTCGGTTCGTCCGTATCTACTCTGACTGCGATCGCCCCTGTGCCTGCTAGCGCATCACCTTCTTTTTACTCGCGACATCGATTGAGACAATGCAATGCACTGCGTATTTTCTACTTGCCCTGATAGACATTAATATTATTCTTCGAGAACTCCTCCTCTCGCTCTCCCCTCCTTTTCTCTTCCTCTGGTAATTCTGCTTAAGGTGGGGGCTTGATGACGTTATCAAGTCAAACTACGGCCCAAACCCTACATTATCGACCTCATCAAGCTAGGTTCTGTACACCCCCCCACCTCCCAAGCTGACGTCGAAATCCACAAAAACACCACGTACGGACAATTAGGGGCTATTATTGCTGTTTTCGTCTGGCACGGCTACTTCTGGGCTGCTTTCGCCTCCGTTCCCTTGGGTAATTCACCGATACACTCGACTCCTTTTACACAAGGACACTCTCAGAAACGGGGCATGCGTGAGTTTCATGTGTGAACTTTCGAGCTTTGTGAGTCCTGTTTTTTTTTTTTTTTTTTTTTTTTTTTTTAAACAAGAGCAGTGGGAGACTCGCTTTTGGGGTGTTTCGCATGACTTCCACTATCTATAATAACGAGCTTCCGCATTTAGTGCTGGATGCAAGGCACTAACAAAGTAGCAGTGAGAAGAACCCGTCCACTTAGTCTCGTCGTCGCGCGTCAAGATGTTGCAGCACGTTTAGCTTTCGCGGCAGTGAGCAAATGCGATTCGTTTCCAACCATTTGGTGTTTTGTCCATGGAGGAGTTTCGATACACGTTCCTGCGGATATTGAAGGAACAAGTATGAGCACACTTAACTATCTGAAGTGGTCAACAGAAGAACGCGGCTAGACGAACAAGGGGAGCTGTTTGTCTCAATCTCTGGTGGAGAAACAGTATGGATTATGGACCAACAAATGGAACTCCTTGACCCAATAAATTAACTTTCAAGCTGCTGCATGCTGGCACATCAAGGAATGGCAAACTCTGGCAACTCTGCAGTCATTCTGCGGCTGCAAATAATGATTTTGTCCATCGGCTGTGCGTTGATATGTTATAGTCGTTTATCCACCGCATCACCGGCACACACTCAGCGTTTGATTTGCTGGCAAGCCATCATGAAGTGCCAAGGAGAGCCGGAGTGTCACTACGCGTATACTCAGTATCTTCACGCGTGCGGTCCGGTGATAAACGGCAGCAGGAAGAAATGTCCCAGCCATTGCATTTCTTCCATCATTCAGCTCAATCTGACTGTGAACGGCCCGGCACTGGAGGACTGCGAGTGCGCCTCGGACACTCTATGCAAGATGACCAAGCGAGCCATTGAGCCCTGTATGCCCAGAACGAGCCACATGGGCTGCACCGAAGCTCGTAAGCAGTGTGAGAAGGATCCCGAGTGCAGCACCGCCATGCGGGACTATCTGTATAATTGCAGGAAACTGTTCGGAGGAGAGCGCTGCTCGGACGACTGCGGCGTGGGTCACCCGAACATTGCGCCTTCCATTCCACCCAAAGCCAAGCAGCTGGACACTTGGTGTGCGACAGGCACGAGAGGACAATATGCGAGTAGTATGTCAAATGTCAGCATGAAAAAACTCAGCTTACACGAGATTCGGCGGAAGTGGCTTATCCACGATACCCACCCCCGAGGCGACTTGGAGGTGACTACGCGAGCCGGAATATGAGAACGAGGGAGAGTGATGCCCTTTCTGGTGTGATGTAAGAGCCCAAAAAGAGTTCGATTATGATGTCCACCGTTGTTGTTGACAAGTTTTCCTCTTGTTTATACGTGTAAGCCCGCTCCCCCCCCCGGACACACCCCCCCCCCAACCCCCAAAAACCCCCAAAACCCCCCATACATGAGAAGGGCGGACAGTAACTAAGTACATTTACTTGAGTATGCTACCTTAAGTACACTTTTGATATCTGCCCAACCTTTACGTGAGTAAATTTTTTTCTGGGAACTTAGGACTTTAACTTCACTACATTTGAAAGAAAAATATTGTACTTTTCACTCCACTACAATTCTATCAAGGTCCTCGAAGTAGAAAGTCGTAACTATGTAGCAGCTTTGAAAGTCAGTGGCTGATTTCTTTCTTCTCTAAAAACTCTCTTTTTTTCAGACAGTTTATCAGTAATCACTCTTGGGGCTACATGAAGTGATTTCCCAGCATTTTTTTAACACTGACCAGTTGCAAATGTGATATTTATTTAAAACAATTCAATAATAAGAAGTTAATATTGTGGTATATATTAGACACAATATTGTCTGATTTTGCTACACAACATTGGTAAGTGAAATATATTAACTAATAAAGCCACCGAAGAACTGTGTGGTCTCTAATAAAACACAATTAGGGTTGGACTTGAATTCTCAGCACTGGACAGACCATTCTGTGTGTGACATCAAGTTAAGCGGAGGCGATTAGACAGAGTTTTTTTACCATTTGGTTTTGCTGTCAAATAAGTCGTCGTTGTTTGCATTTGGTTAAAGCTGTGTTGCTCCTGTTTGGCTACTCAACACGTTTCTCTAACTTTCTAGTATACCAGTGTGCTTGCGGGTTTTAAGGCCACTGCGTTTGATTTTGATGGCCATTCCAGCCGTCGTCTTCACAGGATCTTTTACACTGTACAATACTGTTCACAAAAAATACATGTGCCCCGCCCTGAAGGCTACACCACACTCGATGTGTCACAGAGCCAACCGCTGTGAGATCACTACCATCCTGCTTTTGTTGGGGGTGGGTAGGGGGGGTCTAACAGAAGTATTAATATTGTTGTTTGTTTGTCCTTTTCAACAAATAGGTTTAACCCACCCGTCCTCTTAACCCAAGCCCCTCCATCCTTATCCGCCCCCCCCCAGAGCTACTACAGTTATGTCAGGGATTCCGTGGTGTATATGTATGTGTTTAAGTGGCTCTTCAGAAGTATCAAGTTTCAATACAACCTATATTATCACTAAAACAGCTTTGTGGACAAAGGAATTAATTTGGTACTTAAAGACTTTTATAAAGCAAGTTTCTGTACTTCCTTAAGTAAAAATCGTATGTTTCCATTGATCGTCTACGGTAATGGAGTAATATTTCGACCTGCCGATAAGTCTGAGTTGACACCCCCTATGTTGTTGTGCTGAATATCGCTTATACACGTTGAAGGTGCGTGTGTTTCGTACAGAGCCGTGCTTTTTGACAGATGGATCTCATATGGTAACATACTGACAGAATAAGTCGCTCCCCTGAAAGAGTAGGTTTCGATTCTTAATCTTCAAAGTGTATGGTGGTCCTCTTCGTAGAAAAGTCCTGTCTTTTGTTTTTTATTGTGTAGTTTGGTTTTGCTTAGGCGGCTTAAGATTTAGATACATGAGAGAAGAACACCCGTATCCTATAGTGTAATGGTTGTTGTTCCAAAACCTAGTTTGAGTTATGTCCAAATTCTTGCACAACCCGATAAGGATGTACTGTTTTCATGTACAAGACAATATGTTGGAAAGATCTGTGCTCCGCCCTATGATTCAGTCGTATTGACCCATTCTATTCAAGAGATAAATACTGGACCCCCAAGTTTGATTGTTGTAATGAAAGATTGGTTTTGTTTGTAAAATTGTCGGGAAACAAAGGATGATGGTAAATGTGTATAAGTTCTGTATCATATACCATTGTGTGATAATTTTGATAAACAATACCAGTAATACTGTTGTAATGTTATAAAGATGGCTTCAAATTATCCAAAGGTCATTCTGATGATGTGTCGGGTATTTCATATAAAACCATACAAGGTGCATTAACTATATGTTATTATTATCTACACACCCCTCTATACCACTTACCTACCACACCCGACCCCCTTCTGTATTGTGTTTTGGTTCCTTAGATTCTATATTCACCCCCCCCATGTTCTCGTGTGTAGTGTGCTGTGTCAGCCCATATTACCCGGCTCTGAGGATTACGCTATGTGTTTTGTATCTAAACATACGTCAAAAACACATGACGACTTAATATCTTATATATTCTATATTTAGACCGACCTGGTTTTAGCTCGTCAGTATTCTACTCTATTGCGATGTGTGTCACCCCAGTCCACTGCCCATTACATGATCACGGTTCCATTTTGCAAACAATCTATTTTGCCATTAATTTTAGTCATACAGTTGGCCCATTTTGTTGTCAGACTAATGGACCCCCAGTCTTCTCCTCCTGCGCATTACTGCCAGGGCTCCCCCACAACAGAGACTTCACCATCATCCCGTCGTTGGCAGTGACATGCAACCCGTGCAAAAAACCTGGACATCGACCTTACATCCAGAAGCCCTGCCGCGGCAACACCGACCAAGATGCTGCAGAAACCACACATGCAATCTACGTACTGTGAAAAGTTTAGGCACTTGTGTCAAACTGCATTTTTGTAAAGTCCTGAGCGACTGCTTTCAAAACATCCATCTGTCATGCAATAGATTTATTTATCATACCATGTCCACACTAAATACATCTTCGATAACCATTTGGTCTCTCTTCTTTGGTGACTCAAATCCTCTTGCGGTTACAACCTGTCTTTATTGTCCTCATTCGCGCTACTCACCCTGCCCGCGCTTTTCTATGGTCTTCGGTCTAGAGGTCGGCTTTTGGATAGCGGCTTGGAGTTGTCCGCGCCCACACTTCCATTCTGACATTAGTCCGTCTTCAGTTTTTTCGTTTCTTCATGTCACTCGACGGACTGGATCTCGACAACGCAGATGCCCCAGCACTCTAGTGGGGCAGGCACTGGCTCGCCCGTGTCGTCCTCACCTGGTGCCACAACCACCGCGCGCCCACAATCTCCCACCTGGATTTCCTTTCTATGGCCCAAGAAATGTTCTTAGCACGTAAACTGATCTTTCCTACGCACTATAGAGAAGAAGAAATAACTGACGATTACATTTTTTGGTGGCGCATAACACCCCCGGCTACAGATTTTGCACACAGCTACCGTGTGTACTATATCTAGAAATAAATATCATCTTATATACATATTATTACTGGTGTGTCGTGGGTGCTGTCGTTGCCTATTTTTCTTTGTGTTTTATTTTTATTTTTGTTTATATATACTCCCCATCACCTCTTTATCTATGGATGTAGTCCAGGTTAATACCCCCCCGTCCTTACACTCAGAACGTCCGGATTTTACAATGCTCTACAAGACCCTCTTACCTCACAGTGCCCTGCACCACCCAGCAGACACCCTCCCCTATGCAGAGTTCTCCTACTTGATCGATCATCTTAGATCTGCCGGATTTGATGTAGGCAAATCGCAGCACAGGTATGTTGCCTCATATACACGCTGCCACATCTCCGATTAGCAGACGACATGACCCCAACCTCAACCCCCACAGCGGTCCTACCATTTACCCTACTATGCTAATAAAATGAGCATTAAATATCACAAGTCATTATAAAGTAATTTAGTCAGTAATGTTCTTATCACCAAAACTTCAATTTCCACCTGACGTCCCTCGCAGTTTGTAAATATGACCAAAGTCATTATCACGAGCATGTGCTAGTCAAACATTTTGGCTCTGTCTGTGCCTGCACTTGACCTTGTAAACATAAATGTTTACAGAGGGAGTTAGTCTAAGTTCCCAGAGACTCTTGACATCTAAGGAAACAAATGAGGTTGTCTTTAAACAGGATCAGAATTGAGCATGAGCCAAGCAAAGCCTTGACTGGCTTATTTGTTCAAAGCTTGAGTGTTTATTTAAAGTCTTCACTCAGGCTGACAAGGAAAAAAAGCTGTGTTTGCGTGAATGAAGCCTCAAGTAGCCATCAAAAACTCACTCAGTGTGCTACTGTGTGTGTTTAAGTGGGCTTGTTACTGCTTAAAATTTGAGTAGCACTCAGTGTGAGTAGCATTTGGGTAGTACAAATCTCCTCTCGGATTCCATATGCATCTTTGTTCAGTTACGTTTTTTAATTAACTCCATCTTCCCGCTTGCGACTCGTTGCCTTCCACTCTACACCCCCCCCATGACCCGCGCCAGCCCCCTTATCTTACCAATGTCTCGCATTACCTTCCCCCACGAATGACCCTCTCCGCGCAGCACACACCAACTGCCTTCACGATATGCCCTGTACCCCCCACACACCGCGATTATAGAAGACCCCCTTCACGCTGCGAGCCATGGAAGCCCTTAGTTCATTCGCCCCTTTCTCACCCGGCCCGTCGAAGCGCGCACTCAAGCCCCCCCCAGTTCACTCCCTTCATGCCTACACTGACGGAGAACGGTGCCGCCCCCCCCCCGGCACTCCGCGCCAATGTCATACTAACACAACTCGCGGCCGCACATCCACCGCCTGCGTCCTTTTTCTGTCTTCTAGCGGACCCTCTAGAGAGAGCACGGCTCTTCTCCCGCGCGCGCCGGAGGAGAGGTCCTCTGTCTTTGTTAACTCGGTCCCTGGGGAGGTTTTTGCGTCCCCCCCCCCCACACAACCTTACAGAATTCCACCACTATCTTTAACCCCCGTTTCTGTTGTATGTATTCCGCTCGAGAATTCTTTTTTGTATGCGACTTGAGCCCTAAGATTTTCCATAGAAACTGTAACACACACTGTATCTACCCATTGCTTGGCCCACCCCCGCGGCCTCACCCCCAAACCAATTTGCTAATACTATTTGATGTCTTACGATAGTATGTCCTTTTTTGTTTTGTGAGGCAACCTTGGTTTCCTATTTTTGTGATTGTAAAAATTGATCATACAATATGATTTATTGCTCGTCTGTTTTTAGTACTCTTAATGTATCCGAACACTGGCCAGTATAACCACCCCTCGTTTTCACATTTTAGAGAGATGAATTTTCTCTTTTCTTTCTTTCTTTTTTTTTTACCAGCTATTTATCCTTCTTCCCCCTGTTCTTTCGTGGTGTTTTTTATTGGGTGCCCGTCCCCTTCCCCACACTTGGTTTTTCGGTTTTTCACACACCTCCTTGTTGTCTTGCCCTGGTCCAATCCATCCCCCCCCCCACCCACCTTGTCGGCAGAGCACCCGCGCTCATTACTTCGTTCCGACCAGGACCCTATGGGTTATTTGCCTCGTTGCGTTCCCCGTCACCCAGCCTTACTCCACACCTACTCCTCACTTCCTACCATCTGGGTTTCCCTACCCTCCTGTCCCGAGAGCCGCTCGACGGTGCGAAACCACTAGAGTAAGTGGTAGATATACTGTTAGGCGGATAGAGTTTGGCTTCAGATGCTGAAACGAGAAATGGGCATTCTCAGGCCCCCCTAATAGAGGCAACAGCAATAATCAAAAGATGAACATTTATTAATAAGCAGGAACATTTAACATTTAACATTTAAAAGTAACATTTTAATTCAAGTGTATTAAACAGTTCTCTGTGTAATCGCTTTTTACCAAAATAGTGCTAATTCTCGTGCCGGTGTGTCGCCGAAATCTGAGCCGGTGATGGGCTGCTGTTCGGCGGGGGTGTTGTGCCGAAATCAGTGACCTGTCAAAAACTGTGACCAGGGGTCGGGTTCAGCAAATGTTCTCACGGGAGCGTGCACGCGTTAGATCAGACGATAGTAGTAGGCTAATACACTAGCTGACAACAGCAGCATTCACGTTTCATTTCTTTTCTATATAAGAATTTAGATGCTGGTGACAATATATAGCTTGCTTTTAGTCTTAAGACATGAAAACTTGTTTAACAGCACCGCTAGTATATCTGACACTGATACATTCGGCTCAGCGTCGATCTAATGCGAGAAGCTCCTGCGGGAACATTTTGCTGAACAGCGACCCTGGTCAGTTTTCGATAGGTCACTTGTGATTCGGGCACACGGGTGTTACTGCAACCCGCAGACATCCATCTCGCCTTTCACTTGTAACTGAAAGATTCTGTGACTGACTTCATAACCTGCCCATAAACTGAGATTAGAGAACATATTTTAACAAATTAAATTAAACTCAGTATTATAACAAATAAAATCAATTTATGTTATGCAAGGCAAAAGGCGTTTCCACCAGGCGAAACGACTGCTGCTGACACATTTAGCTGACTGACATCTCGTCCCTGTATGTTGCGTTGAGAAAAATAATATGATTTACAGCACAGTAAAGACTTTATAGATGGCATAAAACGTCTACAAACCTTTAATTCACAGAAGAAGTGCACCGGTTCGGCGGCGCTGAGAACCACTCTCTCCTGAAGAGGACGCAGAAATCCCGCACTCTGACTGTAAACAGCTGAGTTGAAGTAACCCCGCGCTGGGTTGTTTCGTCGGAGGGAGGGGGAGGAGAGTATAGTTTCAGCAAAATTGACCCAGCAGCCACTAACCCAACGGCTGGCTAAACTACCCAGCATATGACCCAACAGGCTCCACCCAGCAGTTATTTAGAGTGTATTTGCAAAGAATGCATACTGAACTTCCTGCGTGTTGTTTTCTCTCAGTTTGAAGTAACAAGATGAGGTGAGCTGACTATTCATCCTCTTCAGGTGAAGGGCCCCATTGGGACTTTGTAAAAGGGAAACCATTTCTCAAATCAGACATGCTGTGTTGAACCTGTCGCATCCAGTTTTTGTTGAGAACAGACCCCTTTAAAACTGACAGCACTGTTGTTAATCCAGTTATGTCCACAGATTTGAGTTTAAGGGAAGTGAAAAACAGCAGAGCAGAAAATGTTGTTTAAGATTCCTATTACTTTTACATTTTTAATTATTGTGTAACTTGTGCCAGCATGGTGTATAGATGGAGATAACTTTGATGTGAGTTTAAGGATGCAATAAAAATTCACAATCCTCCTCTCAACTGAACACACTTAATCTACATTATGGTTTTACATAAACAATGACACAGGGAGCAGTCTCTCTTTGTGGAAACCTTTCCCATAGTACATTGCAGCTGTTGTCTAGGGCATAAACCAAACAAGGAAACATTTTGAGAGGGGAGTGTGGGAGAAAGAAGAGGTTTGATTGTCAGGCCAGTGGATGGGAAGAGGGGGTTGGTTTTTAAGGGGTTCTTAAAAGAAGACATTTGGGGGAAGGGCAGGCAGTGAAGGGCCTTTTCTGAATGACCCTATATGGACAAACAGAGGACCCCTCCACACCATAAGCATACTTTAGTCTGCAATAGTGAGCTGGACTGCATGGGTGTATATGACTTGATTGCTCTTCTATGTCCATTTTTTCTTCCATCAAGGGGATGAAGAAAAATAGGGGAGCAGTGAAAAGAGTGCGAGAAGAGAAACAAAACTGTGCTGACATGGGGCATAACTTAATTTTCACGGTTCCGAGACAGATGAGAAAGGTAATGTGGCGTGACGGCTCTTAGAAACTTCAATGGATGCCGTGACCTCAGGGAAGTTAGAATCTGACGGCACTGGGACATTTTATTTTTTTCTTTGGGGGTGGAGCATTAGGTGTACCTTTTAGCTCATTGCTTTGAGATATTTTTTCTTTCTCCTTTCATTCTCTCTGATCAATATTATTACATCTAAACACACCCACACACATGTCTGCCATATGGACATTACTTTGACAGTCACCTCTGATAACAAATTCCTCTTAGTTGTAATGCAGAAACATGCATTTTTTTTGTAAAGCTGCTTTGGAACAATTTTGAAGAGCTATAAACAAATAAACAATTTGTTTATTTTTTACAAATAATGTTTTGTTTTCCCCCCATTGGTTTGGAGTGATGTTTTTAAACAGGGTGTCAGTCCAAAGCCATTGCCACCACAAGTTGACTCTTGAAGTTTATTGAAGCTGAAAGGAGCTTCTCAGAGGCTCAATAGGGAGTTAAGAGTGCTACTCTATTAACCTGACCTCTCTAGAGGCCCAAGAAGAGTGAAAAGTGAGCCATCTACTTCAACATCATATATATATTCCTCATATATTATTTTTTTCTTTGTGTGCCCCCAAACACTAATTCACATTAAAAAAGGCTATTCTATAATATAAACATTCATATAACATAATGTATTACATTATTATAGGCCTATATAATAATATGAGGATGGTAATTCATTCAAAATGTGTATTGTGTAAGTGGATTCTAGTCATATTTAATGTCTGGTGGGTAGCTAATCAATTTACAAACTAGTGATCAAAGATGCAAAAGTCTCATTCACAGACATTTACCCTCTGGTAAGTTCCTCTTTATGTGAGTAAATCTTGTGGCTTTACTGACAGACAGGATAATTCCCAACTTTTTCTTTGATGTTTTGCTCAGATCACCTAATTGTTATAAGCATGTGTGGTAGGGGAGGTAACACATCTGGTTTAGTTTAACAAAAACTAAAGAGTAATGATATTTAGTAATTAATACCATCTATTAATTTATTTGTGAAACACATCACTGTGTGTACGTCCTGGTTGGCAAAAAAAAAAAAAAAAAAAAAAAAATCATGTATGTGAGAAAGCTTTTTTCATTCTCTGTAATGCAACTATTTTGGGTTGCACTACCTATTGACCACAAGATAGCAGTGTTTTCAAACATGTTTTTCTCTAAACCTCTCTTTAGAACGTTCAACTCAAGAGAAGAATGTTCAACTCAAACCAACAGAAATGAATGCTATGTAAGTTTTACAGGCCGGTTCACATAGAGAAACACACCTTTCACCAGTTCGATCTCAATGATCTGACACGCAACGCCCTCAGTTCCTGGTGAGCACATGCATTACACTCCCCGTCTTCACAGTGCCACCATTCTGGCACGGCTGGCACTTACACATGCTGTACTCGGCCACTTGGTCACCCAGGGCTATTTTGAGATTGTTCGGCCTCGGCTGAGCATCATTAAAGTCCAAAGGGATCGCGTTGTAGATGAGTTCAGGCTGTCAACACAATAATAAAAACAAATTGAGTTCCATTACAGCAGTTACCACGCATGCACTGGCAAGTAAAGTGAAGGTGAGGTGAGTCTCACATCACTGTGAATGAGAGCTGGCAGAGCAGAGACGGTCTTTGCCCATTCCGCATACTGATTATATTCTAAAAAAAGGCCATTTTTTTTTTTTTTTTTCATGGCTACTGCTGAAAGCCGACTGCCCCTCTCACTGCGATCAACACTTTTATCAATAACCTCCTTCCTGTCCCTGTCCCCTTGTGAACAAGGTTGTGAGCATTTATCTTTTTAATCAGAAGGCATTGTGTCCAACCATTCACCCAAAAATATAATTCTGTCTTCATTTACTCACCCTCAAGTACAATCTTTCTTTAACACAAATAGTAAAGAAGCAGTAACTGTTTTTATTCATACAATGAAAGTCAGTGTGGGCCAAAATAAAATTGGACCTTCCATTTTGTTGTAAAAAAGTGTTCATTTTTTGAGTCAACTGTCCTTTTAACCACTTATTCTCTGGGGCGTTTTTTGGTATTTTCGCCTAAAATTTTCATACTCAAATTCAAATGTTTGCCCTACACACATACAATGGAGGAAATAGAAAAAAAATGTTTTGAACTACAAAATAAATGTATTCTTTATAAATAACATTATATTTTTTCAATTACACAACCAAAAAAACATAGGCGCTTTTGGAGTTTTAAAACAAATTATTTTTTTTTAATTCTGTAATTCAGGTTCTGTTAGGCCCAGCTCTCTGCAATTTACTTTGTTTGATGCCACTAGATGCCAAAAAGTACCAGAAAAAAAAATATTTCAAATAACAGCTTCTAAACAGAAGTTACTACATTATTTGTGAAGCGAGTGAAATTGTCTATTTTTGCATCTAAATGTGTCATTGTGAGTTTCCTTTGCAAAAACAGGCTTTATAAAACACATTAGCCCCACAATCCTATTTTACTCTGTGCCATAAGCACTTTAATTGATTATTAATTGAATTATGTTTTATTTTTATGTTTTTCTAAGTAGTAATTTACAAAATGGCACAAGCGAATTGGACCATACTTGTCATATTGTGATTTCTACACTCTGTTTAATTCTTTCAGGATGCTCAAGACTGTCTATATTATAAAATATATCTGGTCTATCACAATCTAAAATAGAATCCATATCCTCCAGCTTTATATAATTCCATTTATGTGCATTCTGTATTGGGATACTGCTTCACAGCATCCTCTCACCTCATCAGTTGACTCACTCCTGTATCCAGCATCTCTCCATGACAACATTATCATCTGTGGTCCAGAGCGGAGCTAATTTGCTATCCGGCAGCTAGCTATAATATTCAGAGCGTCAAACAAACACATATCAGTTCATCCACACAGCACTGTAATATTCCATGTATATTTACTGTATATTTACTGAAATGCATCATGTACTGTACTTTTCTGTCAATAAACAGTGTATCAGATTACTAGCTGTGCTTTTACGTTTCAAAACAAAGATTAAAATATCAAAAACGGCTCAAACACACGCTCATAAAGCCTCACCAGACGCGCGTTCATTCCTCTCCACGGCACCGCTGAACGTTCTTCACCATATATAACTTGTAATATGATTATCATAGATTGATATTATCAGAGCCGCGTGTGCAGTACCCTTTCCGTGAGGGAAACGCGCCTTCAAACCCCCAGAGGCACATTCCCGGATGCAAGACCCCCCTCTCCCCCTCTAGTGACGCAGAGGTGTCAAATTTTACTGCTCTGAAATGGCCGCTGAGTTGAGAGACATCAGACGCGCTGGCTGAGAGCGCTTTTGATATGGGGAGCGCGTGTTTTGCAGAAGTGCGTCTATTGCGCAACCTGGACAAAACGCTATATATCTCACCGATGGAAGCACGCAGAAACGTGAAAATGGTCTTGTTTGAAAGAAGAGATCCTAATCTAAAAGATAATACAGTATATAGATATTTGTGTCTGTTTGCGGCTGACTGAAGCAGTGCTACAAGTATACATGTAAATTCGCTCAGAGGTGACAAAATTTTACATCACGATTCTATTGAAGATCATTCGATCTGTGATTGTCACACAATGAAATAATCTACATCGTCAAATTCCTGAGAATGAGAGCTTTCTTGTGATATATGACTTGACTTTATTGTGAAAAATATATAAAATACACATTCTTCGTAAATATTATTCCCACGCCGTGTTAGCGAATTTGTGTGTGGACGAATACTTTTCTAAGCTTAATTTACTGCTTTATAATAAAAAATGTATGTATTAACATGTAGGTATTCTTTGTAAAGGAGACACTCCAAGCTTTCAAATGAACCCATATATGGGCTTATCCCATATAAGGAAGGCTATGTAAATGAAGCATAAACATTTTTAACGCGATTTTGCAGAGTTTAACTGGTTTTAATAGCTTACTATTAAAACAAACGTATACACATACACACATGCTGGTTTTTCTGTTAGAGTATCACAGTCATTTAACTTGTCCTTCTGCTTTTGCTGCTTCAGAAAGTTGGAGGTTGCCTGTAAGTCCAACCTCTAAACATTTCTTGACTGTGGATTCTGTGACCTCTGCGATCAGATAAAGTTGAACCATCAAATAAAATCAAGTACATCTTTTAATGAGACTTTCAGGATGAAAAAAAATGTGCTATGCTTCTTGTTAATGCCTTGTCATTGAATCATGTAGCCTCTATCTTTGTTTCCATATTTTATATAAAAAAAGAGGGGGAAAAAATAATTTGATTTTAAACTTACTTTTTAGTTTGAGGAGCTCCTCATTCATTATATAAACAGGTTCGTATTCTCCACCAGACATTCAGTTCTTGGTGAAGTATAGTCTCCAAGAAAACAAAATACTGGCCCTTCTCATATGTAAGTGGCAGGGCATCCACATCATCCAGGAACGTTGAGGACACCTCCAGTCCTCGCCGTCTCATCCTGTAGGTGGCCAGCTCCACTCTGCCTTTCACTCTCATGAAGGTCTTCCTCTGAAAGAGAACATGTGTTTGTATAGAAGTATACTAAGAAGGTAGTCTTTATTATGTATACTCGGACCCTACATGAGCAAAATACTTTTTTAATATTGTAAATATTTTTTTTCTCTTTTTAAAGTTTTGAATTCTAACCTGTTCTATGCACGTGGTGGCTCATGAGCTTAAAGCTGTGAATTATAATGAATAAAGAGCAAATGGGAAAGAAATAGCTCCTCAAAAGAGAACAAGCAATAAACTAATAAACATGAATCCTACTTACCTTGGTTGTTGTGATTTCTGACAGCTGTTTGATGATATTTTTTGTTTCTGTCTTAGTGTTAATTCCTGCGGATGCACTAAAACCTAGACTTTGGCCAATATTTTGGCCTGCAGCAGAGTTAGCAACATCACTGCTGTCACCAGGACCTTCAGCTTCACCACCCTCATCGGGAATGGCCGCTTCACCACCCTCACCAGCACTGCCAGCCTCACCGCCTGCACCAGAACTGGAAGGCTCAGTATAGGTGTAAACTTGAAGTTTAAGCCGGCTTCAAATGTCTCAGAGGATTCCCTAGTTATCTCTTTTATTAAAGAGTGAATGTCCTCATACATCTCCTTAGAGCTGCTCTTCCACTTTTGTCTGACGATAAAGAAACCGGTAAAGACGTCTTACATTTACATTCTTTGTCAGAATTTTAAATGCATTTAACTATTCACTTGTCAGTTTGTCTCACAGTCATTTTCAGGAGCTTTACAGTTTGTTTTGCTCACAGTTAACAGAATAGTAAACCTAAAAATTCAAATTTGCTGAAAATTTACTCACCCTCAGGCCATCCAAGAGGTGTTTTTTTTTCATCAGAACAGATTTGAAGAAATTTTGCATTACATCACTTATTCACCAATGGATCCTTTGAAGTGAATGGGTGCCGTCAGAATGGGTCCAAACAGTTGATAAAAACATCACAATAATCCACAACACGACTCTAGTCCATCAATTAACATCTTGTAAAATCAAAAGCTGTGTGTTTGTAAGAAACAAATCCATTATTAAGGCTTTTTAAATTTTAACTTTCGCTTCTGTCCAAAATACCAGTCCATAATCCATAATAACGCTTCCCTCAGTGAAAAAGTCTCTTATTGCCCTCTCACATCAAAATATTGTTTTGGAATGTTTTCACTTGTAAACAGTGCTTTAACTGTGCATATTTTTCTCCTGATTCAGATGAGAAAACCTTGTACTGGAGAAAGCAATATTATGGATAGATGACTCTTATTTTAGCCGGAAGCAACGGTTTGAAGTTAAAAACGTCCTAATGATGGATTTGTTTATTACAATCACAAAGCTTTTTACTTCAGAAGGTTATTGTGATCCTTTTATAATCATAGTATGACCTCTGAATTCTGATGGCACTCATTCACAGGGGATCCATTGGTGAGCAAGTGTACTGCTAAATTTCTCCAAATCTGTTTTTTGATTTAGAAACAAATTTATCTACATCTTGGATGACCTGACGGTGAGTACATTTTCAGCAAATTTTCATTTTTAACTATTCCTTTTATACTCAAAGGCTTTGTAAAACAACAGTTGACATCACACACCTCATAGTTGAGAACTCCACCATTCCAGGGCAGTCTGTTATATTCCAATATGGATGGGCTCTGATCCGGATACATTAGGCCATTATAGAATCTGTTATTGAAGGCATTCATTCGAGGTCCAGATCCCAGAATATTTATTCTGTTGAGACAGGAATTAAGCATCTTTGGAAAATAAGTGCAGAAGTTGTTTAATCAGAAGTGTAGTGATAATTGCAACATTTGTGTTGTCAGTCATTATTTTTATTCTATTTTATAATTACAGTAAAACAATTTTGGTTCCATAATTGCTTACAAAAATGGCAAGAGTCTATGTTAACATTAGTTAATACGAAACCCAATGACAAATAGCAATGAACAATACTTTTACAGCATTTATAGATCTTAGTTAATGTTAATTACAGAAAACGAATACCATTTGAAAGTTGGGGTTGGTCCTCCTGTGCTCACCCATGGCTGCATCTCATTTGATGAAAATCTGTAAACAGTCATACCGTATATTTCACACTTTCGAGTGTCCTTCATGGTTGCACGATCCTTCGAAATCATTCTTAATATGCCCGATTTGGGTGTCTCAAAAAACATTTCTTATGAATTGTTCAATTTGAAAACAACTGTGCTGCTCATTGTTTGTGAAACTGTCATACTTCGTTTTCCAAATTCCTTTTCTGATTTTTTTCAAAATACTCTTGTCAAGTTAAAATGCATTCTTGCTGAATAAAAGTATTTAGTTTTTTATTGCATTCGTTTTTTTAAGTATTTTTATTTACCCCTTACTACTGAACAGTATGTAATACATTTTACATTTGGTCATATTAATTACAGAGCAAATTGGGGGCTATGTCACCCAGCCCTGATGAATAATATGGATAAACTAATTAAATTGATTTGTGTGGACAACCAGATAGTTTCGTACAAAGTTTTGTTGTAGAAAACTGTACACCTACAATTTAGAGGGAGTTGAGATATTTAAATCCTAATGTGCTTTTTGCAGATGGAGCCTCATACAAAATATGGGAAAAACATATCAATGACTTGGTGCCATGCATGTGGAGTCACTGATGTTTCTGAACTTCATGAACCAATAGCCACTTACAAGGGCAATTAACTGCTGACATGCTGGACTTTTAATAAAAACTTGGCTGTCTGTGCAGTAGAAAGTTGAAAAAAAAATTCTGCATAAAATTGCATAAATACATGACTATAGAAAACATAGAAAGTACTGGGACCTTTCCTTTCGGCAAAAAAACTTTTAACACCCATAATTCATTTTTGATTTTGGCACCATCCCTCTGTTGATCCAACTGCCTGTGGGCGGGAATACAAAAATGTGGAAGTTCAATCTGTAGTTTTAACAAAAGTCTTGTGAAAGTGATCAGCATAGTACACGCATTGGCCAATTTTTCCGCATTTGCCCATTGTTTCACAGACAATTTTAAAACATTAAATAATTTAAAAACAAAAAATACTCAAGTACAGTCGTTGGGGGTTATTGATAATAAAAATGTAAAGGGGTCCTATTATGCTCTTTTACAAATCTTGATTTTGTTTTGGGGTGTACTAGAACATGCTCTCATATTAGGTTGTTCGAAAAACATATTATTTTTCACATTTTTTACATTATTACAACACCTCTCTCCCAAGTCTGGCATGAACGGCTCGAATAGTTCCTGTTTCAAATGAAGGCCCGCCTTCTGAAATGTGTGTGCTGTGATTGGTTAGCTTGGCAAGTGTGTGCTGTGATTGGTTAGCTGGAACCAGTGTGTGCTGTGATTGGTTAGCTGTGGCCGGTGTGTGCTGTGATTGGTTAGATGGGCCAGTGTGTGTTGTGATTGGTTAGCTGGGTCCGTGTGTGCTGTGATTGGTTAGCTGGCCCAGTGCGTTGTTCTGTGATCGGTCGGGCGCTGGTCCAGTGTGTGCTGTGATCGGTCAGCTGGGCCGGTGTGTGTTGTGATTGGTTTGCTGGGTCAGTGTGTGCTGTGATCGGTCAGCTGGGCCAGTGCGTGCCGTGATCGGCGAGCTGGGCCAGTGCGTGCCGTGACCGGCGAGCTGGGCCAGTGCGTGCCGTGACCGGCGAGCTGGGCCAGTGCGTGCTGTGATCGGTCAGCTGGGCCAGTGTGTGCTGTGATCGTTCAGCTGGGCCAGTGTGTGCTGTGATTGGTTGGCTGGGCCTGTGTGTGCTGTGATTGGTTGGCTGGGCCTGTGTGTGCTGTGATTGGTTGGCTGGGCCTGTGTGTGCTGTGATTGGTTGGCTGGGCTAGTGTGTGCTGTGATTGGTCAGCTGGCCCAGTGTGTGCTGTGATCGGTCAGCTGGGCCAAGTGTGTGCAGTGATCGGTCAGCTGGGCCAGTGTGTGCTGTTATCGGTCCCATCTGGGCCAGTGTGTGTTGTGATTTGGTTAGCTGGGCCATTGTGTGTTGTGATTGGCAGCACACAAATGTCACGCCCCTTACCATAGCTGCCTGCGAGCTTTAGTGTAAATATTGCATCAATATCAATTCAATTTGAGCGCGATTTAAACCCGGGTGATTGTAACCGCTCTAAGTTCGTCTGCCTTGGGGAAACTAGTGTGTCTCTGACTTAGTGATAACACTCGTTGCCTTTTCTAGAGCAGCTCAACCAGGTCTCGTCCCATTCGTCGTATTTGTGATATCACAAATCCCGGAAAATATGCGTTGTAGTCCAAACGAGTCATCCGTTGTAGTTTAAAAAAAAAAGTTTTTTCTGTTAAATAAAATATCTCCTTTGAAGTGGACTTTGAGCTTTTTTCACTTGCATATCTTTTTTATGCTCAAAGCAACATTAAGACTAACTAACGTTTGAAAAGTGAAAAAGCCTAATAGGACCTTTAAGTCAATTTTGTTTTACGTTTTATCAAGGTTTCCCCCCCCCATCAATTTCTGCTTGTGACACTGTTGTCTAGGGGAACAAAAAAAAGTAGAATACGAGGTAATAATTTGAAATCGGACAAAAAATTTAGAATCGAGATATACTCTGAATTGCAAGATGTAAACTCAGAACTGTGAGACATAACTCACCCTTTTTGAGAAAATAAGTATGCATCGTGAGATTAAATGTCACAATTACCTTTTTTTTTATCCCGTGGCAAAAACAAACTTCCAAAGCTGTCAGATACCCTTTTACTTCATGTATGTCTTTCTTCCAGAGTTGTTATTAGTCCTTTTGCTTGCAATTTGTTTCTTTGTTCTTTATATCACTGTTAGTATATGATCGTGTGTGTGGTGTGTGTTTTACCTGACAGTTCACATTGCAGTAGAATGCTTTTTTGCACTTTCCACATTTTGCAAGACCCTTTTTCCTGTACATGAAGGAGAAAACACAACTGTAGAGCATCCAACCCCGATCCATACCCAGCCCGCCGGCCACGGCATTCCAAGCCCGCCGGCTGCTCCGAAGTCAGGCAGCCCCCCGTCCCCCCCCCCAAAAGGCCCTCCGAGCAGCCCGTCGGCTGCGCATTCCTAAGCCCGCCGGCATTCCTCAGTCAGCTGCCGTCGTGGCTTGCTCAGCCCACCGGCCGCCCAGTGTCACGTCCGCGACCACGTCTGTAGAGTCTGGACCATTCAAACACACAATATATATTTTGTTATTTAGATTTAACAAATACTCTGTAACACACCAGGAAGCCGAACAGGCCCCTGGTTCCATGGCAACCCTGACACCCGATACATTTACGACATACATTTACGATACATTTACGACCTCCTGGAATTTAGGTTTAGAAAATCGCTTCCTTGCCCATAAGGGAAATCCACAAGGGAAGGACTTTTCTTAGCTAATTAATTAATAGGAAAACCTTTATTTGAATGAACACACATGATCCTTCATGTCATTGGGTATATTATTGCCATCGTGTATTTTGTCTTTGAAATTGTATACTGTTATGCA
>JADLZN010007945.1:0-21347 GCA_018155175.1 Sinocyclocheilus anophthalmus
GGATATTTCACTAAAACCCTGTAGAATGGCCTGCTACATATTGATAGCAGTCCCTGAAAATCATGCCAACAAAATGCCAAACTGTTTTTGTTCAGCAATCAGTTCAAAGTAATTTTGCAGGCTGTTTGACTGAGGGTAAGGCTATTTTGTGTTTTTTTTTTCTTCCACTAAATAACCATAATGACTATATTTTTGTTCATTTAAGACCTGTTGTCTCCTTTTATTTAAATGTACTTGCATAGATTGGGATCACAAGGTCAGACATGCAGTGAGTAATCTATCTTTGATTTGCATGTTGGTCTGTTGATTGACAGGGTTGATATTACAGATGGGTTGCTGTTGCCTTGAGAGAGAGAGAGAAAGGGTTGTATCCTGCTTCACGTAAAGGATTGACATTAAGATTAAAGTTTAGGAATTCCCCTTTTTCCTCCCATTTAATTTCCTTTCCTACTGTAACTCAAAACTCTCTTTAAACTTCGCTTTAAATCTATTGATCTTCGTCTGAACTTCATCTTGGATAATACACCTTCAGTTGTTTAGTTTCCAGCTTTTATTCACAGTTGATTAGTTTTCCAAGCTCATTTATTTTTTGTCAAGTATTTGTAAGCTGGCCCTTTCTGTACTTTCTTCAGTGAGAGTCAGGCTCTAAATGATGCATAACCATCACACAGCCCTGTTTTCACTGGATATTCATCTTGGATTTTCATCATGTCCATATTGATCCTAAAGGCTTCCTTCTGCATTCTCCTTTCGGCTTTTCATTGTTTTCCCCCGTCCTCCCCTCCTCGACCTCTCTCTGTTGATACTGCGGTTGGATTTTGGACTTGTTTAAAGTTGGCATGAAATGGAAGTGGCTATTGTCTTTTCTTCTCTGCTGTGACGTATATCCGAGTGAAACGGCATCTGAAATGAAATGGGCCGTATGGACTTTGATGTGATCCAATCAGAGGTAAAATTATGAAAATTGAATAGTGACTGTTGGGAGTGTGGGTCGTGTCAAAACACCATGGAGGACAGATCTGATGCCAAGTTTGCAGTTAGTGGTGGGAGGATTCTCCCACTGGATTCACGTGTGCTCGTACTACAACTCTAACATGCATAAAACAATTTTTTTGTTGAGATGACCGATGACACGAGCATAGGCACAAACGTGTCCTAAAGCGCGGGCGCGTTGAGAGAGACCTGTAGTAATGTGTCGAATATTCCTGTCTGATATCTTTTTCAATTGTTTGTGGAAGGGTTTTTTATACGTGATTGTGATTCACCTTAGATGTACTGGGGTCTGTTGATGGATGAATCTGATGAAGTCGTATCGGAGCTTCAGCTTTTCCCCGTCGTTTATTCCAAACGTCACTGATGTCACTGCAGCTGATGGCCGTTCAGGATAGCTCCGCCCTTGCGCCATAGCTCATGACCGGGTATACAGGAAAGATTGTATCGAGAGTCGTTCTTGAGGCGCGCGAAGGGTGAGTTAATCCGTTTGTTGATTAAAGAATATCCTTACCAATCAGGGCACTATGAAAATTGTTAAAAAAAATGATATGGAAGTGCACAGATAAAATTATTTATAATAAACACTCGCAGTCATTTACCAATCAAATAAAATAAATGAATAGATCCATTTGATTCAGCAAACTGCGACATAGATGATCACTTCAGAAAAACCTGTGTGATTCTTGTTAATAATTCTTTGACTCAAATTAATGACTCCATTTTAACGTTTAAGTACGTTTTTTCAGTCTGATTTCACTGTTCTGTTTTCGAACCCTCAATGAAGTGAATGAGGAAAACCAAACTTACCTTACATTTGGGTATCTGCCAGACCAGGTTAGGGTGGCTCTATATTTGAAATGCATGGTTATCGCCGGTCCATGTGAATGGATTTCATGCACATGCAATGAGTTTCGTTTTTTTCCTTATTCTTCACCTGGGGAGCTGTCCGTCAAAAGACATCGTTGATACTAGGTCGTTAGTTCCATTGGATACTCTATTGGTGTTAATGACAGAACTTGCAACTATGAGTGCTTTTGTGGGAACGACACACCTGGTAATATTTAAATCAAAATGTAACCTGATATTCGGATTTTCATGGGGATAATCAAATCTAGAAGTCCTTTGAACCTATGTGGACTTCTTCTAATCATAGTCTTATTCAGATCCCTTACTTGCAGTCGAGTCTAGATATGGCTCGGCATTCAATATTTGTTCATCAGTGTTCTAACAACGTTTATAGGATAAGAACAAAGTGTATGCAAAGGCCATACCACTGTTATTTGATTTTTACTTATCGCTTACCGGCTAGCTTATGTCACATGATGACACACAAACATGAGTATGTTGCTAATTCGTGTTGATTATGAAATCGAAACCTCATCTTCATAGAATTTAGTTGAATCTAAATTGATATCTGATATGATAGGAGGAATGCGTAGTATAATCCCATGTTGCACATGTGTAAACTAGTCAGTAAAACAATTAATGTTTAAGTTCAATAATTTGAATAGTGAATTAATCAAACTGGAAGTATTGGTTTTTTAGATAATACAATTGACTGTGTGTATGGTGCCATGTTTTTTACATTGGTTTAATATTGAAATATAGTGATTCACTTTTAAGCCAGACCTCGATCGTGAAAGTCATGTCGTCTGTGTAATGTTGGATGGAGTTCAAAATGTGTCAATTATAAGGCTTCATGTAATGGTTTAGAGTACTACCTTTGAAGGGCAGCTGCGTATGCAGTAGGCATTCACTGTGTTTGGAACCAGAGAGAAAATAAACGGCACCTGTCTAGGGAGTAACATTCAGATATGACAGTACTATATGTGGTTTATTAGGAAAGGGAGAGAGAGGTGAGAGATCTGAAGTCATATGAGAAGATCTTAACGATTTTAGGTTACCTCAATGGATCAGAGGCGAAATGACTATATTAAAAGCACCAGACTCAGGTGTATGCGGGACGGTGTACAAATGTCTATGGTTATTGTATTATATTGGTGTCACTTCTCTGCCAGTCCCAAACTAGGTAGATGCTAGCCAGATGACCTTATATTATTTTCTTAATGAAGGAGTCTGTCCTTAGTTTACATTGCTCTGGAAAAAGTAGGAGTTATTTATGATCTGTGATGTGTGGCCGTACTTTGTGACTAGTTTAGATTAACCAAGTCTGCTGAATTTTATATCCATAAAAGCAGCGGATAATGTCGTATTGCAGAGATTTACTAAGACCTTTGTTTTTGTTCGCATGGTCCTCTAGCTATTGCTAGAACACAATCTGACTGGTGATAATATGTGCCTTGAGTGTGATTCATCAGTAACCTCTTGTTTTGATGAGTTTTCTGTCATGTCTTTATTTTAGGTTGGTGTGGTTCAAGGCGTTGACGAAGTTTGTTGGCAAATGTGTATTAGTATTGTGAGCTATTGGTTATCTTAACCCATCTCATATAACATATGTTTGTTG
Organism: Sinocyclocheilus anophthalmus; assembly: GCA_018155175.1. Classification (NCBI taxonomy): domain Eukaryota; kingdom Metazoa; phylum Chordata; class Actinopteri; order Cypriniformes; family Cyprinidae; genus Sinocyclocheilus; species Sinocyclocheilus anophthalmus. Next base: position 3,458 of record JADLZN010007945.1, read on the forward strand.
GGCGTTAATTCACCCAACAGCCTTACCAAAGGAAAGAACCAGCTGCTGTTTTTTGTAGATATACAGATCAGAAGTTGTTTTGTTATTTTTGGGTAAGTAACATCAAAATATCAAAACCATGAGTTACATGGGTTAGGCGTAGTTTGCCCCAAGTTCCAAGCGTCTATTACCATGCTGTCGCGGGAGGCATTGGACATTGCTATACTAGTGTACATGGTGGTTTGGTCTGTCACCACCTCTCCGCGTAGCAATCTGATTGGATGAGGTAGGTATACCCATTAGAACACGATTTGGAAGGTGGACTGTATTGTTATTGTCTTCGTTGTGTCGATAATGTTGAGCACCATGTGGCTCATTATCCATACAGATGGTGGCGCCACCGGTTGTGGTAGGGCCAAGTATGAGCCAACCAGGTTCCCCAAGCCCAAAACCCTGACATTATAAATCCGGAGTTGAATCTGAGAAGTCACATGGAATGCTTCTTTGGCTGCCTGGTATGCAGGTTTATTGTCCCGGACTTGGACTCTAAACAGACACGTTGGATTGAGGATGTTTGTTCTAACATTGTCCTGTCTTTTGATTTATAAGTGTTTGTTTAATGCTTATCAAGCAAAGATAAATACTGATGAAAATGAAGAGCTATTGTAAGCTGTGAACCAGAACAATCGTACAAACGCACCTGCACTAGAATTCTTTTACGGGGGCAGGTTCTGGCTTTATGCATGGTGCACCACGACTTACATACCACTAGGTTTAACAGTGATCAGATGGAATTGGTAAACCCCGGTCTGCTTTAGATAGGAAGGTGGTAAGAGACACGGATAGGTATTTTAGAGAGTCAGTTAGAACATAGCAAGCTAGACTTTGAAAAGCATAAGATCCCCCCCTACAGTGTAAGATCACTCTCGCCAAAGCAAGCATCTACAAAAACACATGGCGCGCACAGGGCAGACCAGGACCTACCAGCGAACCATGATAGGAGACGGACTGGTGGAGGATTGAAAATGCAATGTGTCAGATTACCTCAGTCTCTTCACCTTAAGAAAACAGTACAAAGTGAATAATAATACGTAATAATGCCTTCCAATTCTCGCTTGGTCTGCCATGGCGTAAGGGAGAACAAGCTGATGAGCACGTATCATGTCTGCAGACAAACGGTGTGCGGAGGTTGCAAAAATATGTGACAGGAGGTAAGGACAGACGGCCTATCGTTAGCCCTTGGATCAAGTGGATATGAGTGGATGAACATTCTGGTTCCATGACCTTCCACAGACAGTATGTATATCAATTGATCTCAAGTCCAAGTCAGCGAGCTTTATTGTCATTCGCTAAATGTGTGGATATCAGTGGGAGGATAATGTTCTCGCAGGAAACGGTTGCTACAGTTAATTATGAAATAGTAAACATACAACACTAGAGGTAAGAAACACTTTTTTACACCGACATAGCTAACTACTGAAAGCCGTATCTAACTATAGAAGTTAGCTATGTTATAGGTGTTAAAAAACTGTTTCTTATGTATAGTGTGGTTGTGACGTTTGGTTTGGTATGTTTGTATAAATTAATGATTGCTATCGTTATGTGAAGAGACTTTCAACCAGCATATCAAAAAGTGTTTTTCTTTTTTTTTCTTTTTTTAACAAATGACCTACCCTGCTTTTAGTATTGTAGTAGAAGATTGAAAAGAACAACTGTTCAGACACTGCATTTTAAAAGTCAGATTTCAACTGGAACAAAACAAATCATGTAGATGCTTTAGTCCGACTGAACTTTTTTCGAAAGATGTCAATCAATTGAAAATACATTGTACTATTTTCTACCTGGGTCAATAATTAATTTAATGAAATGTTGAAAATACATTGTACTGTTGTGTTCTATTTGACATGCTATACTTTAAAAAAAAATTCATATGATGACACTTTGAAAATCTTAGACAACTGTGTACTTGGATGTAGATTATTCCATTGAAAAAAAAACAGTCTCTTCAAAAATTTCAAGTTGACCAAAAAACTCAACAGGGCTTTTAGAATTTGAACATTATGACATATTTGAACGTCTGTCCTTCACAGACTCGATTTTGTCAAATTAAAAATGTGACTTGCTGTCACCTAAAGAAACGCAGCCTCTGTGAAAAATCCAAGCCCAGTCTGTGTTTTTAGCGCGGAGTAAGAAAAGCTAGTAAAAATTCTTTGGTGAATCTGCTTTATGCCTCGAGCAAAGTTCACTTCCAATCACATCCCACTCCCAGTGTCTCTCTCTATTGCTCATACTCTCTCTCTTCAATCTATGTTCACGCCCCTCTCTCTCCCTCCTACTTTCTCTCTCTTGTAATTACTGTTTAGGCATTGACCTGCATGTTGGAAGTTGCCCTTAATTTTCTGTTTCGTAGCATGTCTGTGCATGTGTTCTGCATGAGTTGGCGAAGTGGAAACACGAATGTCTCAAAGTGAGCTAACGTTACTTTAGAGTCACATTTAATTTTGTAGTCCTGGTAAAGACGACTCCGCTCTCTGCGGAGAGCTTAAAGAAATGCTTTCCAAATGGGTTGTAAGCATGGTGTTTTCTTAATTAGTGGTGTTTGCCAAGGCAAGTATGATTATTATTATTGCTCATGCTTAATGTTAAGGATTTGAGCAAACCCCTAAACCCAAAGCATAAGGCTTATGCATTGTTTGTCCTACACCTGTGGTGCAATGGAACTGAATGAGAAATGTGAAAATGGATGAAAAAAATCCCACTTATATTGAACTTCAGCCATATCTAGAGACTAGAATTAGGCCTAAACAATTTATCGAAATGAAATCAGTGATATGGCTTAGTGTGATCATCAAACAGATATGTACCCTGCATGTTTCAGAGTGACTGCACTGTTACACTCATGATGAAAGTGTTACATCGGTCAAAATAAAGGTTGTTATTATTATAGTATTATAAATTTGCAGTTGTTCTATAAAATTTTATTTATTTTTTTTAATGAAATATTTAATTGGTTTATTTTACAGTGAACTATCACAATATGATTTTTTTTTTTTTTTACCAAATTGTCAAGCCGTGCAAAAAATGTAATTAAATTTGCAATCAGAAAAATCGCTATTCGATTTATTTATCGTTTTACCAGTATCGTTTAGCCCAGATAAGTATTATTTATACAGGTGCATCTCAATAAATTAGATGAAAAGTTCATTTATTTCAGTAATTCAAAACAAATTGTGAAACTCGTGTATTAAATAAATTAAATGAACACAGACTGAAGTAGTTTAAGTCTTGGTTCTTTTAATTGTGATGATTTTAGCTCACATTTAACAAAAACCCACCAAATTAGAATACTTCATAAGACCAAAAAAAAACATTTTTAGTGAATTGTAGGCCTTCTGGAAAGTATGTTAATTTAATGTACATGTACTCAATACTTGGTAGGGGTCCTTTTGCTTTAATTACTGCCTCAAATCGGCGTGGCATGGAGGTGATCAGTTTGTGGCAGACTGAGTGGTATGCCGAAGCCCATGTTCTTTGACAGTGGCCTTTCAGAATCATCTGCATTTTTTGGTCTCTTGTTTCTCATTTTCTATGGGGTTCAGGTCTGGTGAGTTTTGCTGGCCAGTCAAGCACACCAAGACCATGGTCAGTTAACCAACTTTTGGTGCTTTTGGCAATGTGGGCAGGTGCCAAATCCTGCTGGAAAATGAAATCAGCATCTTCAAAAAGCTGGTCAGCAGAAGGAAGCATGAAGTGATCCAAAAGTCCAGTTCTTCTTCTCCTTAGCCCAGGTAAAACACCTCTGACGTTGTCTGTGGTTTCAGGAGTGGCTTAACAAATTCCAGCCTCAGTTCATTCCTTATGAAGTTCACTCAAATTCTTGAACGATTTTGCTTGACAATATAAGGCTTGCGGTTCTCTCGGTTGGTTGTTCATCTTTTTCTTCCACACTTTTTCCTTCCACCAAACTTTCTGTGCTTGGATACAGCACTCTGTGAACAGCCAGCCTTTTCAGTAATGACCTTCTGTGACTTACCTTCTTTGTGGAGGGTGTCAATGATTGTTTTCTGGACAACTGTCAGATCAACAGTCTTCACCATGATTGTGTAGCCTAGTGAACCAAACAGAGACCGTTTTGAAGGCTCAGGAAACCTTTGCAGGTGTTTTGAGTTGATTAGCTGATTGGCATGTCACCATATTCTAATTTGATGAGATAGTGAATTGGTGGGTTTTTGTTAAATGTGAGCCAAAATCATCACAATTAAAAAAAAAACAAAGACTTAAACTACTTCAGTCTGTGTACACTGAATTTTTTTAATACACAAGTTTCACAATTTGAGTTGAATTACTGAAATGAACTTTTCCACGGCATTCTCATTTATTGAGATGCACCTGTATATATTATGTAATGTATTTTTAAGGTGGGCTCTTCTACATCCTTCCACAGACTCTTTAAATACCATTTACCAATTTAAATACTACATATTTAGCTTTTTCTTTTTTTAATATAGATTTGATTTCCTGCATGTAATCAGACATCAGAGTGATGTTTGATATGTGGGTGGCCACATAGACAAGGTCATGGTTGTATAAATATTTATGCTTTTTATTTCAGGAGCATGCAGATATCCTGCGTTTCATTTGCTAGTGTTGTGTTTGTTAACCCTTAACACTTTGGTCTTATCTTAATTAAATCGGCTGTCTGCATACATTGCCTCAGTCATGATAATCTGACATACAGGTTTCCAGGTGAGTGGCCCCTCTCACTAAAAATTTTACTCAATTTTGCTTGCCTACTTTCTCCTGCTCGCATTCCCTCAAGTGCAGCTATGACAAAAATACCCAGATTGCTTTCCCATTAAATGTTAATGTTGTTGTCGTTCAACTGTAACTTGTAGAGTGGCGGCGTAACGTGATACAGTGAGCTTTGTGCAGCAGTGTTTCCTATTGCTTCAGTTCATATGCTGAAGTGCTCATTAGTGCTATTTTCGGAAATGAACCTGCAGACAATAAATTAAACTTCTGCTATCATTTGCTCACCCTCATTTCGGTTTAAACCTTTATGACTTTCTTTCAGCAGTTTTTTTCAGCAGTAGCAGTTTTTTCTTAGTGTCTACACGCTCTTAGAAAAAAAAACAAGTACAAAGCTGTCACTGGGTCGGTATCCTAAGGTACAAAAGCTAAAAGGTACATTAGGTTTACCCTTAAATGTGTTTGTGTTTCACTGATGAAAGTCATACAGGTTTGGAACGACAAAAAGGGAGTAACGATTGACGAATTTTAGTTTTTGGGTCAACTGATCCCTTTAAAAACCAGACATCTTGAGAACAGACTGAATGATGTTGCGTGGTACTTTGAAGCAGCAATGCAGTAGGTACTAAAACGTACAGTGCCCTAGTTTTGGGTTCTCTTCTCCGGGGGTTGGGGGGGTTACTTCACAGCCCTGGTCCTCAACTGGTTTTCTCCATTCAATGTTAAACTCTTATTATTAGTAGCTAAGTCAGAGCTGACCCTCTGCCAAACCGACCGGATCCCACATTTTATAGCTTTCATCCGTGTCCTCTGGAGCAGAACATCTCCTTCAGAACTGTCAGAATATTTCCCCTAACCTCTAAATGGAGGTCTCACTCCCCAAGGTGCAACTTCTCAATTCATTATGCTAGATGAGCTGTATCCGGGTGGCAGGCTGTGGACGTGGGAATGCCAACAGCCATCCTGCAGTAGCTCCACCAGGGTTATTGTTTCAGAAAGCTGGGTTCCCGTGGCCTAAGGGGGAATTGGCCAGCCACAGTGGTGGTTTTCTCATGAAAAGCAAACATTACTTGGCCCAAAGGCATTCTGTCTCTTTTTCTCTGTTTTTCTTTCTGTCTCTATTTTTGTTTCCTTCTCTCTCTTTTTGTAACTTATTGCATATTCATGCTTATTGATTCTTTATTGCAGCTTTAGGCATCTAATTGAGTAGTACAATGGCAATCACACTACTGCTATGACAGTCTGAGAAAATTAGCAACATCATCATAGCCTTATTAATATTTTTATTAAAGAAACTGCAATGATTCTGTGCAAAAACTTTAAGGAGAACGTTAAATAACTTTACATGTAATAAACAGGAGGGAAAAATACACAAACAAGAAAAATAAATGAATGATGGAAAATAATACAATAAATCAATAAATAAACAAAAAAATCAAATACAAACATTTGCCATTAGAAGAAAGTAAGTCTCGTTTAATAGTATCACAAATAACCAAAACATTTTGGTTACACTTTATTTTAGGGTCTCCTTGTTAGTGTAAATATACATTTAAGTATGGAGTAATTTTAATTAACAATATGTAATTTACTGTAGGGTTAGGGTTTGGTTTGCATGCAGTTATGTATAATTGACTGTTGTTAGTATAGTGAGTAAATGTAATGTGTAATAAGGCCAATATTTCATCTGTCACATTTCCCTAACTAATATTTATGAGAAGACATTTCCATGTCATAACATCAAACAGCATAGAAACTCAACCTTGCACTTTAAAACTTGTGCTAGTGCCACAGAGAGGTTAAGGGTCTCAGTAATGCTGATGAGATCCGTAACAGATGCTTTGCCTAATTTTACAGAGCAAGCACTCTGTGTGTGTGTGTGTGTGTGTGCGCGTGTGTGTGTGTGTCAGCAGGTCTGATGGGTTATGAGAAATCTCTACAGTCCACTCTAACAGGCCACTGCCAGGCTGCAGATAGAGATCAGCATTCCACTCCCTCATTTATACACAAATGAGTATTGACGTCATCAGCTGACTGCCTTTGTGAATGTTCTTGTGTGATTTAAAAAATATATAAATGTGTGAATGGTTGTATTAGAAGGTGACGTTATGATGAACGCATCTGTAAGTTTTGTGGGCATGTTTCCGTTGTTATTGTAAGGTCTTCTTAAGCCTTTTTGCTGTCTGTAACATTCTTTCATGCTGCGGGAGAGCAGTGCTGTGGAATGCATTAATCACTGACGTCTAATTCTCTCTCTCCCTCCCTCTGTCTCTCTGTCTAAAGCAATGCGTTCCAGCCTGACCCGGACTGTTTAGGCTATTTGATTGCCTGTAGAGAAGTGAGGGTTTGTGTGGAAAATGTGGTGGTGTTAAACAAAAATACACAGAAGAGAGGAATATGGTGACACTCTTTAATCCCAGTACATCTTTTACTCTGTGATCCAAACCAAACAATAGGTGTTATTCGTATTGAATTACACTCTAATTAAGATGGGCATTCCACTCTTTAACACACACGCACTTGCGGAAATCGCACCTGAATTATACGAGACGTTTTTGGTAATTTTAAATAGGGATGCTAATGATTAATCAGTGTTTAATTGTTTTTAATCGTGAAAGCTTGTCAGTTTAAGAAGAATCAGCACACTTGTTCATATTATACAATCACACAAGCTGTGGCAACACAGGCACACCCTTAATTTCATTTTTTGCCTTTGCATATTCAGGTGTTCGAGCATTTCTTCATAATTAACAGTTGCATTGACTGCAGACACAGTGCTAGTGTGGTAAAGTAAATGCAATTTTCCTTCAGTCTCTGTATCATCACAGACAACAATCATGGCAGTGCTCACCGGGAGAACATGCAGGTACACACCTCTCTGTGTGACTGTGTGTACAGTAAGTACACATTAAATTAATCAAAAGTGACAAAAAAGACATTTACAATGTTACAAAAGACTTCTATTTCAAATAAAAGCTGTTCTTTTGAACCTTCTATTCAATTAATTATGAAAAAAAAAATGCAGCCCAAAGGTTTTCCGACTACATAATAAGAAATATTCTTGGCAACCAATCTTCATAGTATTATGATTTCTGAAGGATCTGTGCACTGGACGACTGGGTAATGGCTGGCCGAAAACTCAGTTTGCCACAGCAATATTCGTTTAGAAGCTATGAAATGAAACATTTCACTAGTACAATAATAAATGCAGCCCTAGTAAGCGTAAGAGACTTTAAAAACATATTTAAAACAATCTGCTGACGCCAATCTTTAAATGGTCCGTGTATAACGTGCTGCTGACTGAGGATGTTCTTGGTGTTGGTGCTATTTTATTAAAAAAGTAAATAATATTTTAAATATTAGTATCCATTTAAATACATTTAGTCATTTAGCAGTTATCCAAAGCGACTTACAAATGAGGACAGTGGAAGCAATCAAAAACTAACAAAGGAGCAATAATATGTAAATGCTTTGATAAGTCTCAGTTAGTCTAATGCAGTACACATAGCAAGGTTTTTTTTTATAATAAATAACAATAAAACAAGTAGATAGAATAGAAAAAAAAATAGTGAAAGCTAGTGTTAGAGGCCTTTTTTTAAGTTAAATAAAAAAACAAGTTGAAATAGAAAAAGAAGGAACACTAGAGAATGCTAGTGTCAATCATGTTAAAATAATTGGTAACCATTGGTAAAGATACTAAACATTAGTATCTAAATACATTAAAATACAGTAAGCTGAATTTATTAAAATGAGATACAAGTACTTGCTTTTTAGAAATATACTTCAATTATTGTTAACAATATGCAACCTCCACATGATGACTAAATCTTGCATTTTGCTGTATTTTAAATTTGCTCATTATTCAATTTATTAATTATTGATTTTAATATCAACCAAACCATCCCTTCCTCATACCAGGAGTCTGTCTGTCACAAAGATTATGCATTGTGTATATAAAAAAATAGGAGAGGATTCCTTTGTAAAAGCATTTACGGACATCTTAATTATAATACAGACTACAGAGGAGAAAATACACTGTTTTTTTGTTGGTTTGTCACTTATCTTTCAAACACACATTTTTCGCCTTCAGTTGGACAAAACTCTTATGCTCAAGTGCTTATTGAAGTCATTGTTTTCTGTGCTGTCCGTTTAAGAACAAAAAAAGACACTTCAATTTGTCTTTTTTTTGTTTGTCTTTTTATAGACTGTTCTCGGTAATCTTTGTGCTGGAAGAATTTAATGAATATTGATGATGGTTAATATATATTTGATTGGCAACTCTGAAAGCTGTCATTTAATTCTTTTGGCAGTTGTTTCTGGTGATATGTTTGCTAGGGAAGCAATTTCAATTATTTATGTCCTTGTATAAGGAGACACATTTGCTGTTTGAACAACTGGCTTGACATGTACTTGTTCCAAAGAGTGAGCTGCAATAATGTTTTTTCCCCCTAGATGTATATTACATAGATGAGAGTGAAATGTCAATTAAGTAATGATTTGAACAGTTTCTGTTCAAACAGCAAAATAACTATATTTTGACATTGTGAAGACATTGTGGGTGGTGCTGCTTGCATGTGCAAAACTCACCATCACAGTGCTGCTGTTCTAGAGGCATTGCTATGTGGTAGGGGTGTCCGACATTGACAAATAATGATATCTCTCTTTTTTGGATTTTTCGATAATAGTAATTATACAATATTTAGTCAAGTATATTTTTGTTCGGGTACTGGTTAAGGCCTGTCATGGATAAATAAATGTGACACTAAAACCTCCAGTAGGTGGCAACAAGTCCCTGTCTTAATGAGTGATTCATTGAATCAGTCGTTCAAATTATTTTTTTCAAAATGGCTGATTCATTTAAAAATGAAGGATCAAAATGATGCTTTAAAAGTAAACCTGCTTATTTTTATACAAGGTTTAACAGAATTATTAGATAAACCTCGATTTAATCTAGATTTAAAATTAATCCTTATTGGTGCAACCCACCCTAATAGTACAAATGCATGCTGGCTATAACACTACTGACCTGATTTGACTCCATTTCATCAACGAAAATAGCTCCAAATAAAGTAACAGCTGAGCCGCTGCGCATCTCCAATCAACTTGCCGCCACCTGCTGGCGGTTTTAGTTAAATTTTTAACTATAATTTATATAAGTTATAACTATAAGTTATTTAAATCAATTAGCTAATATTTTTATATTCAAAATGTTATATTTCAAACATTAATCTCAGCATGAATTTATGAATTTAATTATACTCATGCCACCCCTGAACCTCATTAAACGTCTGAAAATGTACCTACAAGCCACTTTTGTGTTCTTCTGCCAGTGCCACCGCTGTAGTACAAATAATTGTTTTATTAATACTAATTTCATGATTGATTGACTTAATTGTCTTATTCTACTTCTTATTATATTGTTTTAATTAGAAATTTTAAAAAGCTTATAAAAATACTTTTTTGAATTTGACATAAAAGATGACATAGGCTACTTTTAATATAATTAGAAAAATGCCATTACAAAGCTAAAAAGAAAATGCCCCTGTAAATAACTTTGAGTCAAATTTACCGTTAGGAAGGGCACATTTTGGATTATTGATCAGAAGGTGCTCCTAAAAATGTTAAATTAGGAGGACAAGAGCTCCTAAAAAAAAGTAAGCATAGAGCCATGTGTAAAACTATTAGATCCGTGCATGAGATCTTAAAGAGACAGCAGCCTAAATAAACCTGCTGCTCTCTGTCACTACTGCCTATATTAGTGAAGGGACATCAGTGTATTTTACAGTTGAATAGATGATTCCGTTTCTGTTGTAATTCAGTACCTATATATTATATTTAGACCTAATTGAATTTTTTTATAGTACTGTTAATGTAATTAGTATGTATTATTCTTTGTTTTATGGTTTTGTATTTACTTGTTTTTTTTAGTTAAAATAAATTCAGTTCTGAGTTTGAGTGCACGTGATTCTTGGGTGGGGTGGAGAGGTGGCGTGGTCCTTGGGAAATAGTCCTGCCACCACAGCTGGAAAAAATCCTAGGAAACACTGATTTAATTAGTGCTTTTCGCGTTTTGACTGTGTTGGTGTCTATTTCGTGAACACAACATAGACAAACTACAACAGGTTAACGTATCAGCAGTGATGATGCACTTCACCACACTCATCATTCATAACACATAGTTCATAACACTAACTCCAAGAATGAGTATAAGTAAACAGTTTAGCAAACAGCACCAAATTGCTGTTAAACATGATCAAGGCAATGTATTTTGTAGAATGTTTTTGAAATGACATCTTTCTAAAAATTCACAATGAACAAAAGGTCAAAGTGATTACCACAGACACATAGAACAAATACTCCTTTAGTCATCTTGCATTTTTTGGTTTGTTTACTGCAGTGAGTAAGAGGATGGTGTAATTCAGTATTTGTTTCAGTTTGTCTAGGTTTGTTTAGTGCTTTTTTTGAGGACATGTTTGACCTGAGGCTACAAGTGGCCATTTAATTGCGCAAAACAGTTTTTAATTTTTTTTTTATTTTGGTGGATGAAAAAGACGGATCACACAATAGGACAGAATTGCAGTCATGCAGAATGAATTTGAAGGCTTATATTCTGCTCATTGATTTGCTTTGCTCCTTTCTCTGGTTTGGAGGAAAATAAATTTGTTTTCGGTCCTCTCTTTGAAAAATCGTTCAATCTAATGTTGATTCTTATAGACAAAAAGAGAGAAGCTTTATCAAAAAGACAAATGGAACAACGAATCTTGGTGGTACAGAGAAACTCGTCTGTTGTTGTCTCTTGTGTTTAGACTGTGCTCACGGTGCCAGATTGAAGCATTTTAGAAATCTCCACTGGCATAATTAAAAGAAATTCACCATTGTGCACATCAAGGGTTTTTCATGCCTCACTGACGCACCTCATGTCGGAATATTGTCTCTTTGATTCACATCCAAACATATGCTCGGAGAGTCGCATCGCTCTCCCAGCAGAAGTCGAGCTGCCAAACCAGTGAAAGAAAGTTACGCAATATTCATAAACGTTTGTGGCGGCGACAGCCTTGCTGCGAGGTCACGGTCTCCTCACTTCACCCCACACTGTGTGTTTACCCATCATCCTCCTCTTCTGCTGCCGCCCCACTCGATGGGTGTTGACTCACAGACTGTGTTTTTTTCAGAGCCGTATCACGGCTGACAGCGTACTTATGTTTCATGAGACAACCCACACCTGGTTTCAAAAGCTTTCAATGTTGTATTTGCAAGGAATTAGCAGTTTAATACTTAGGTTTTGCGTAACCAGATATGAAACTTATTGGATTTGTGGTCTCTAATGTTGTACTTTGACGACACTGTACAAGTTTAAACAGGATTTGGACGTCTGGTGATTTACAGACTGTTTTGGAGAAAGAAAAACTGTGGCACTCATCAGCCCACCAGTGACTGATGATTTCAATAAAGACAGGCATCCAATTTACTTTGTCACTGAAAAGATTTGGGATTCTGTTATTAATTATGCATATTTATGTGCCCCGTTCTGACTATTTATATGTCTGCGTATGTGTGCAAACCTCACAGGGTTAGCGAAGGGACCATTTAAAGCTTTGATCTGGGAGCAATGCGTTTTGTGTGCTTTAAAGCGTCACTGCAAGGGGATTCTGCCGTTCTGAATACTGTGCAGATATTAAAAGCCATTTGATGGCTTTAAACCTATTTGCTTAGAGTAATGTGAATTTAATTAGGCACTGTTATTCTCTAACAAGCTGAAGAGATTAACCAGTTTTGAACATCGGTTTCCCTTTTAAACGCTAATCGGTTTCTTAACTACCTGCTCGTCTGCCTCCAGTATCGAACCCTGTTTTACACATGTATTTGGGTAATGAAGAGAGGCTGCATGGCGTAAATCAAAGCACTCTCTGCCTCTTGATTGGCCACTTATCATTTCATCTCTTTGAGGTTGTTATATGGTGCACCTGTGGATTGGAGGAGAGCTTTCTTTCGGCTCATTACGTCTCTCAGTGGGGCTACCATGAAAGGTCCGCCGAGGACCCAGCTGACTTGGAACAGCATTCTGAGTCGCTCTTTTGTGTTTGTTTTGATTTCCAACTAAACTATTATACCAAGCCCACTTATGTTTGTTGTGTTTGGACCTCAGGTTGAACATCTTTTTCTGATTCATGTGTTTTTTTTCAGTTGCCCATGTGAAGGTTGCGTAATCTCTACCTACACAGATCCATACTTATGTTGCGCAACGTGTCTGGAAGCGGCACATCTATAGCGCACAGTGGTTTTCTCAACAGTATTTCCCTTTTGTCCACACTTAAGATTGATTTGAGTGTTAACAAGACAGTGGGGCAAAGGTACAGCTTTCCCAACTGGACATCTATGAACATATCCACATGCATGTGATGCATCTAATGCAGAAAAAGCATGTTGAAATAAAGTTTTTGTTTTTTTCTTTGTCAATTGCAATTTGACATATTCAGTTTACAAAATCGTTAGTTAGTCACCCTACTGAGAGCTAGCTTCATGAATGTTTCATTGCAATGAGAAAGTAGGACACATTCACAATGTACTAGAAAATTAAATATGCTCTCTGCTTTTTGTTGTCAGTAGGTGATTGGGTATTACTGCAGAATGTTTTTTGCTCAGCGGTTCTGGCTCAGTTTGGAAATCTGAAACCCTCTGATTATCATCTCTCCATCACATTACATACATTTCTTGTAGAAATCAGCAAAGCTAATTTGTTTCCCAGAGATAAATTGTCTGGGTATTGTGTTCCTGTGAGGTCCGAGGGTGGTTTTTGCTGTTTTTCTCATTTCTGCGTTTCAGTTTTGAGCTCTGCGAGAGGTCAATGACGTTTCGTTGCCGTACGGACTGTTTCGGAGCGACTTGCCATCGGTTCTGCAATAACAGGCCTCAAAACCCCAAAACACAAATGCTCACATTGGCGTTCCCCCAGCCCCACCGCCACGGTCTGATGTCTGCAGCACTACTGTGTTCTCATTGGCAGAGCGGTCGTGGACTACGCAGTTTGGCTGCTCTCCTCAGCCCATCGTCGTCCCAGAAAGTGGTTGACTCCTCACCACACAGATGTAATCCCTCCAGCAAACTATCATTTCTGGTGGCTGGGGGAGGAAACGTGATATATTTTTGTAGCGTCTGCTGCTTCTCTTTCCCAACCAGTCCTCAACAAGCACATAAAGAGCTAAAGCAAACCCTCAGAATGGGAAGCTCTAAGTGTTGGTGATGATACAAGCGGCCCTCTGGTTCCCGAAGGAGCTTTATGTCACCATGCTACCCTTGGGCCTGTAATCCATCAAATCCCAAAGTGGGACTGAGTTCTGTGATATTCTCCTTTCATTAGCTATCTTGAAGGAATTTGAGGCTTTGGGTCGCTTCTTAAATAAATAAACACATCTTTGAGCTTAAGAAGCTAATCTGGCCTTTTGGTTTGAAAGCTCTTTGTTTTCTCTCTGCTTTATGTTCCTGGATTCTCAGCTTCTGTTATTCTTCAGATTCTGGAAGTGCAGAGGAAATGAAAGGAGAAATGGTGAGCTGGATGTGTAAGAGGGCTTTGTTTTTGTAGGGACTGTCAATCACAGTGACAGGGTCTCAACAATGGCAGTACTGTGCACAGACAGATTTTTGAGCTTTGTTCAAGATACATGACCAAAAGTACATCTAAAAAAGTGCACTGTTATTTTTCTCAAAGAAATAAAGAGTACTTTTGAAAAATATATTAACAACAGTACAGCTCAGCAATATCTAACCAAAAAATAATAATGATATTTTGTCTATAACAATAATTGGACAATATTTGGTAGGCAGTTCGTTCACAGCAGTGAAAGAAATGAGTGATATTAATGTTTTTAAAATAATATTAAAACATATATTTTGAATGTGAGACTAGAATCCCAAGTAAACTGCAGCAAGTCAGTATCTTAATTATTTGTTAAAACAATTCATTCAAAGCAGCTGATTCATCATTCATTAAACCCATTTGTTCAAAACACTGATCCATTCTTTAATGAAACACCACTGTGTGTTGCTTGAAGATGGACAATGCTTCTGCTCTTGGATTTGTTTGAATTATTTTATATTTAAAACAGTTTAAAAAACAAGTTAATAATAATTGACACTGTTGTCAACTGTTTTTGCTATGTTGAATAATCTCATAATCTCATTCGCAATCATGCTGATAAACGAAAACAGAACACTTGCTTTTGTGATATTACTTGACTAAATTTTATAAAAACAAGCACTCATATAGGGCTTTTTTTGCCCCATATCTTGACATTTGGGAGCATTCTAATAGATAATATCCAGGATTTCATTTTTTTTTCATGATTTTGCAATCAAAATGACTGATTTTGTTGATAATTCCTAGAAATTTTCACAAAAAAGTGCAATGTTTTTTTTAATAATTAATAATATTAAGTATTATGTTTGATGCACAATAGTCATACATGACAAAGAACAAACAAAATGCATAAAGTTTGGTTATTTTGAAAAGTGAGTGAGTGACGTGTAAAGAAACAAATGACAACAGGACAAACAACTACAACATAGAGATATAGATTCAAACAGTGATTTTTATTTTTGCTGCTGCTGCTGATTATATTAATATTGATGATACGATAGTAGACCTACAGTAATGCATGGATTCAATACTAGCACAAGTGAACAAACCGTTTGGGGAAGGGGGGGGGGGGGACTGAATTTAGTTTTCTTTTTTGTGGTTAATAACTGTTCTTTATTGCTTCAAGCATGTCATACATTTTATGTTGTCTTCACGCTCATGTTTTCTTAAATCGCTCGAACCGTTAATAACTTAAACTGCTGCCCCAGTAAGCTGTGTGGAAATAAGCCACATAGCCTGATATACACAATCTATTTTGATTTGACACTTATCATCATACCACCAAGCCATATAAAACAATAGCTTTTAAATAAATTTTGCTTACTTCATTTTGCTTGTGTCCAGCATTCGTCTGTCTCAAACATCGTTAATTACTTGCGTTTGATTCCACAGACAGGTCCATATGTCGCAGATGTTTGCTCCTGCTGAGATGCTAGTCAATAGTAGAATTTCAGAATAGTAGAATTTATCATCTGTGATTTATTATAAGAACTACAGAACAACTTGGCACATGGAAATTGTTCCAATGACCTTGATTAAAGAAAAATGTGTTTGAAAACATTGTTTATTCGTAATAGTTTTTTCTTGAAAATCAAAAATGGAATCTGTGTCTTTCAGTTCAGAAACATAAAAGGGACTTGAGGTAAATCAAAGTTTAATTTTATGTTTTTGTTCTTAAGAAAAAAACATGAACATTGGAAATAGTTTATTCTGGGGTTTCGAGTTACATAACAAAATTTGATTGCAGCCTTCTGTTGATCAGGAGTAATGAAATGCTCTGTACTGGAATAGATTAACATCATACTTCAGAGCAGGATGTCTCAGTTTGTTGCCAGAGGAATGTGACTGCTGCTTTAACACCTAGTCTGCCCAGTTAGAAGGTGGTTTATGCTCTGAAATATGCTTTTGAATTGTACGGTCCTCCCCAGAACATAAAAGGAAGGGTGAACGAAGAGGTGCTTCCAATTCTCGGTGCATCAAAATTCATCTACTTTAAAACAGCAGCTATAAAAATATTGAAAATTTTAGTTTTTTTTCTTTTCAAACCTCTCACTACAACATTTTTGACATGATCTATATAGAAATTGTCAAATATCCCATGAATCCTTTGTAAGCATGAGAGTGTAGTATATGTGCAGCATTTTTTGGTGTCAGATGTGAGTTATGTAGTGGTAAATTGGGCATTGTAAGGCTGAAAGCCGGACACTCTAACTCAACATTACGGCTGCTCGCAGTGCGAGGTATTCATCCATTCTCACGCAGTAACCGACTGCAGCATTGCAGGGTTTCTGTGACTCTTTTGATAGCTCTATGAAACCCGAATAGTCCCAGCGCTGAGCTTCTCTGAATACACTCGCGTTCCACAGCCAAGAACCGGGCTGCCTCTATAGCTTAGATGTTTCTTTGATGTGTCATATCGGAAGATCTGGATCTTGTTTTTAACTTGTGTTTTTAAGCTGTTGATGACTGGATCCCAGTATTGAACATCCCATTAAGTGACACGTTTAAAGGTTAAATCCAAATCTAAATCCATTCAGCATGAACACAGCTTTAAGATATGCCTATAGTTAAGATTTCTTCCAGGATCTTCAGGATTATGAAAGAAAGGCATCAAAGACATCTAAGGTTTATTATTGGATTATAAGTGAGGCTTCTCTATTTATTGAAGCATCAGTGGAAGGGAAGATCATTGCAAAAGATCAAATGTTTGCAACACTGATGTAAAGAATTGTATTATTGACAATTATGAACAAGTAGGGAGTGATCCGTAAAGAAAAACTGTTCTGGTTCCTCTTAACAATTACGATTGTTGTACTGTATGTATGTATTTACAACCACCCGTTCAAAAGTTTGGTATCAGTAAGTCTTGTAATGTTTTTTAAAGAGGTATCTTATGCTCATCAAGGCTGCATTTATTTGATCAAAAATACAGAAAAAGAATAATGTTTCTATTTAATATACTTTAAAATATAATTTAGGCTACTCCTGTGAAGCAAAGCTGAATTTTCAACAGCCATAACTGTATTTTTTCTTTATTTTTTTGTATTTAGTATGTATGTATGGGTTGTTTTTTGCCCTTTGGTCCTGGTATTATTATTTTTTGAATAAGATAGTATCATACAACAATAATATTATTTAAAATATTTTTATATGCTCGAAAGAAATTTCGGTAAAAAAGCATCAACATCAAACACAGAGTGTGCAATGTTAGCTGAAATGTCATTCCCGTTGTGTGTCTCAGCTGGAAGGCTTTCATGTTGATAGAGACAATGGCTTACTCAACCGACTGTGGCACTGATGAGAAAAGCATTCTGGGATATGAATAGATTGGGATGCTTGTCAATTTCTGCTTTGGAAGCAACGATGTAGTATTGACTGGTCATTGATCTTCAGTCAAGGGAGAATGAATCTAGATAGCATGGTGTAACTACTGCCATTTGTCCTTAAACAATCCCCGCCGTGAAGAACCGATTTAAGCTATAAATCAAATGATTTTCGTATACTGTACTAGCCAGTACTGACAGGGTT
>JADLZN010007946.1:0-26804 GCA_018155175.1 Sinocyclocheilus anophthalmus
GACAGTTCCTAAACAAACATTGCTAACATTGTCACAATCACTGCTTTGATTATCAAGTTAATTATAATTTAATCATTTCCAAAACATCTTAGGACTTGGCACTCTTGCTGAGAATATTCAACTTTAATTTGAATGTGAAGGATTTCCTCAAAAGCACACACGTCAGTGCCACGCTAAACAGGTCATGCGGTTGGAAACAATACTTGACTCGTAGCTGTAGTGATACATAACCACACCTCACATATCTGCATCTTACAGTATTCTAGCACTTACTTCAGAAACTAAGACGACTTGCATCCGAACGCTGCATCTCAGGATTTCATGCCTAAAGTACAGCAGAGATATAAACATCCAGTCTGTTTATGATGTAAGCATATGATGCATACGCTCTTTACAGTGGGCCTCATCTGTCTCATTCTTGCCCGTCTTACTATATCAGAGCTGTGATGAAAAACAGTGCAGGAATGTGTCATGCTATTCTTTTAAATTACATAATTTTCTCAAACTCAAGAGAAGAAAAGCTAAAGCGGTGGACATTATTAAACCTTTAATGCTCTGTATAATGTATTTAATACCACACATGTACTTACATGCAGCAGTATTGCTTGTTTTAAGATCCGGATTCTGAATCTAGAACCTAGAGGACGATGGGAGCATGATGAGCCCATGACTGAGCACAACTCAAGTGATTTTATCATATTGATTTGTTTAACACACGCTTATGAGAATACATGCTCCATATTCTTACCATGCGCTGAGTACAGAAGTTTAAAAACAGGGAACATCTAGGGGATTTCACAATGATATATGAGTTTGATTTATTGTTTTGACATATGGAAATATGATACATATGGAAATATGATACACAATGACACAAATTCAAAATAGCAAAAAGTGTCCCACATTACCCCAATCCACCCAAAGTGTATTTCAGCTGAGGAGCTGCTTAAAGGGACAGTGCACCCAAAAATGAAGATTCTGTCATCATTAAATGTTCTCAATCATGTGTGAGTTTCTTTTAACTTGTTGACACAAAAGAAGATCTTTGAAGACTGTTAATGACGGTGCCATTGACTTCCACACTATTTTTTAACTGCATGGTAGTTCAGTGATACCATCACAGTTGTTATCAATATTCTTCAAAATATCTTCTTTTGTGTTCAATGGAGTAAAGAAACTCATACAGTTGAGTAAATTATGACGGAAGTTTCATTTTTGGGTGAACTATCCCTTTATTAATTAATTCGGCACAACTGTAAAATTAAGGTAGAATCCTAACTGATTCTTAATTTTCTTAAAGTTTCACAAAAAACCACTTACGTTAAGGACATTTCCTGATATTATTGTGAAACATTCGCTGTAAAGTAAATCTCTTGCAGTTAAACTAGCTAGTTAACACTAATTTAACTATCATTGCATCAGCAATACACAGTTACTGCCTTTAAATAAAGCAACATAAATAAAAATGACCGTGATGTTGATTCAAACCATCAGATGCTGATCATTATCTGTACAATGAACTGATTCACTGAACAGATTCACTGAACAGATTCACTGAACAGATTCCTGCAGTGTATGAGGATCATCAGATCAGACCGGCACCAGAACCCTGCAGGAAACACACACAATCCCACAACACCATCCGTCTGATTCAACTCTGAAATAATTGTGTGATTCAGTAAATCAGTTCATTTATCAGTTTGATTCACTCACCTGCTGTCTGGAGCTTCACGCTGACTGATGAACTGTGTTTTCCTCTGAAAACATCTGAAAACAGATTGAATCTGATTTTTACATTTTATTATATTCAAAGGATTTCCTGTTTATTTTAAAGTTGAGATCAAATTAGTGAAATAATCGGTTGAAGATGATAAAATGAATGAAAATGTGATTGTCAGGATTTTGGACTGTTCTGTGTCATGTTTTGCCCCTGTCTTTGTTCCTGGTGTTGCTTATATGGTCTTTTACTTGTCCTCGTTTAGTTTAATTAGTCATTCTGTGCACCTGTGTTAAGTGATTATCCCTTGTATTTAAGTTCCTGTTTGATCAGTCTTCCTTGGTCGGTTCTACTCATTGGATGTTGTGTAATTCCCTTGTCTTTCCAAGGATTAGAGACTGTTTATGTACTCTACATCTCCTTGTTCCTCGTTCCGCGCTCCTCCCAGCACAGATTGTGCTGAACCGACATAAAACAGTAACCTCCATGTGTCTACCCTCCGCTTTTGTTTCCGTGTTTTTTCCGTCAGTTTTGTTTCCGTTGTGTTTCTATGGATCCCCTCCATCGCCCCGAATTCCTCCTCCTCCTGCTAGAGCAGGGGAGCGCTCGTTCGGGGACCATACCAGATTTTTTCTGGCTCTCGCCGAACTTACCAGCTACCCGGACGACACACACCGTCGTCCGAAGATGGTTTTCGAGCAGAATTCGCTGCCTTCGTGGAGTTGACTCTGGCGAGAAATGGATCGCCATCCTGACCGCAGGTCATTTTTAACTCTGATGAGAGCAGTCTCAGTACTGTGATATGGTCTAAATCCTGACTGGAAGATCTACAGTACATAGTAATGAACTACTGAAAAAGTATTATGCTTTGGTTCTCTTTTTTGGTTCCAATCATGTATTCTCACTACATAATACATTTAGTGTAAATATAGGCTACCATAACCACATAATGATTAAAAGCATGTAAAACACATAAACCGCATATAACTAATAAAACCATTCAAAATGTGCACTCAATTAACTGATATCTTGGCTATATATTGTCAGTTAACAATTTGAAGATTTAGCGTGAAGGATAGTTATACTTCAAGAAGAAAGGCTATAAAACTCATTCCCCGCTGTTCAATTTACACCCCAATGGCACAATAAGTAATATTTTACCAGAGTTTACAGTCTGAATTGAATGTGACAAAACAGCTAGAAAACATGTCTTTCTATTGAGCTGTCCTCATGCGCTGCACTCAATAACTACAGTTTGACCACTGTAGTCTGATTCACTTACAAATAACTCTCATGAAGAGTTATTTGTTACAGTTACAGGTTCTTTTTAATGATTCAACAACATGTGTGGAAAGTGTAGTCCGATTTACAAACAAATCTCTCTTATGAACAGGTTCTTTTTAGTGAATCAACAGCATATGTATGCACCAAGTGTAGTCCGATTCACTCCTTAAAAACATACAGCACAGCCAGTGTGATTTCAAAATGAAAAAAAATTATTTGAAATGAGTGAATCTGAATGTTTATCACCATCAATAAGACCAGGAATGTTTACTATATAAAAGTAGGCATGGACAGTTTAAATTTATGATGATAAAAAGCATAGAAATAGCTGTTAAAAAAATTGTTGCTGCTCTCAAACAGCAGTCATATCCCTCCTCTCTCTCTCTCTCTTCCTCATGTCTGAGCTTGAGAGGGAATGATCTGATGTGACGTTATGAGAACGTCTGCTCCAATATCCTAAACGTGTCTCACACTGCAGCAGCGATCACAGTATATCTTTTCACTCAGATAATCCTTAATACATACGTGCTGCCTTTTGAGTTCAAATCAAACCCGTTTTGTTCAGCATACGACCTTGACTAAATCTGCCATTATTCAGAATGCCAAGTACACCTTTTACAAAATTGGACTTGGGCCTGTTTGTTCAGAAAGAATGATGCATTAAGAGGAAAACTGTAGATAAAGAGAAGTATAGGTTCACACAGGTAGGCCTGACAGTGACATCAGTATACAGACCGGCTCTCAAAGGCCCATCTGCCTGGGAGGTTTTCGTATGGCACGCCTCCATCTTGCCTCGCCTGACCCCCTCTAAGTACAGCCTTTGAGGTTTTTCTGGGGTTTAAAAATACTCTCCGCCAAATTCTTCTCTCTCACTGGCTTCAAATGGCAGGCGAATCTGAGCACGGAGCTTTCCACATAAACATTGACGATTTTTTCATCCTTTTTCCCTTCATGATTTGGAAAAAGAGAGCTCCAAAAATATCAGGTGTGAACAGAGAACACCAGTGTCCTCATCTCTGTCTGACGTGCGTGTCTTTTCTAACACACCGACGACACTCTCTGAGGGTTTGTTCTTCACAAAACCAATGAATACATTATACAATACACATGACATTCCTTCAAACCTATATGTAATAGCATTATATTTTCATTTAATGATTAAGTAAACACTAAAGTCATTCCCTGAAAGGAGGGTCATTAGCATGTTGCTGTTATTAAATATTTCGAAAAATGTACCTTTTTATATCATAGCCTAATATTCTCATTTAGAATACACACTATTTTTACAAAAATGCAACCTCAGACTTTTTCTAAATATATATCCACCATACTTCTTCCAACTCATCACAAACAACATAATAGAATCAATAAAAAAATATTGCAGCACTTATATGCAGGTGCATTTCAGAAGACAATGGTTGCTTTACCCCATTATCTAGGCCAGCGGTGGCGAACTCCGGTCCTGGAGAGCAGCAGCCCCCACCCCATGCAGAGTTCAGCTCCAACCCTAATTAAAACTCACTTGCCTGTAGCTTTCTAGTAACCCTTCCGACCTTGATTAGCTTGTTAAGGTGGTTTGTTAGGGTTGAAGCAAAACTCTGCAGGGCTGCGGCTCTCCAGGACTGAAGTTCGCCACCCCTGATCTAGGCTAATCTTACTAGCATTAACGTTAGCAACAATATGACTTTTTCATAAATAGTACAAAAACTGTTTATTTTATGTGACAAACCAACATATTATGAATGTTAAACCAGAACTTACCAAGTTTTAAACATGGCTCCTCTTAAGACTCAGGTGATGTCACTTCCTATTGAGCAGGTTTTATGATTATTTAAAGTGACAATGCACTAATATTTTGAGATAAATAAGTGGTGTGACTCAGTTAGATTATTCTGTTTTAATATAAATCTGATCTGGTGTGAATAGGAAAACTTAATGCATATGGAGTATTAATACTTCAAATAAATTAATACATTTTCAAAAAATATTTAAAAATAGAATTTCTATGATAGCAATACAATAATGTCAAAATGCATGCAATCCTCTACAAATAGAATTATAAATATGTATAATATTAAAATATAACACATATATAAAACAATACATTATATTTATATTAAAACATTCTACTACTAATAATAATAATTACAACAATTACAACAACAATATGAGAAATACAACATATTTATTTGTTATTTTGCTAAGTTCCCTACTTCATTTTGGATTGCCTTTAGCAAATGTGTTAATTTTAGATTATGAAGCCACCAGTGAATTGACGAGAGCTTGATTCACAATATTTGTGCTAATTATTCAAAGAAACTTGAAGTTTATTTATATGCTGCTGATGAATTTAGTAATATATTTTCCCATCTTGTCCCCATTGCACACTGTACATGCACAAACACTTAAATAAATCATTTTTTACTGCCTTGTTCCTGCCTGCAGAATTACAGTTTTTACTATGTATCATGCCGCCTGCAAAGATGCACACTCTTGACTTAGCTTACAATTAGCTCCATTTAAGCTCCCAAAATGGGGCTCATCTCAAAACAGAGGGGGTAGCACTATCCCCAGCAGCAATAATAGAAATGGCTGAAGCAGCATGCAGTATCGAAGTGCAGCTGTCCCGTCTAATGAGATTTTAAAGTGCTCCCATAATGCCTCATAAATGGCCCCTACATGGGGAATTATATGCTGGAAACGGGGAATCTGATTGGTGTTCCAGGGGGCAGGGGCGTCTGTCGTCCCGGTGCTGTGTTATCGCGCAACAATGAGCCATGCAATAGAGCGTCACAGTTATTTGGGACAGTGGCCCTGCCAGGCACACCCTTTCACTACACATACAATCATGAATCAGTCCAGCACATGTATCATTTACTGCCACGGTGTCCTGTGAGACACACTCAATTCAAAAAGGTCTTGTATAAGGCTGTAGGGCCAGAATCTACAAAAATGATTACCACTATGGCAACACTGTCTTTAATCATGCTTTACCATCTTATGAAAATAATAAGACTAATAATATATTGATTCATTATCATTGATGTGTATTGTGAACACATTAGTAATTGTTATATTTTAATTAATTACTTAATGTAGTAATTATAATAATTAATTATTGTTGTTGTTATTATATATTTTGCATATGTTTATTTATGTTTTGTTTATTTACCTTTACAGAATAATTACATTATGTATGAGTAGTATCTTGCTTATTTTTATTATTCAGTATTATTGTAATGTCACTATAATATGATCACTATGTAACTGGTTTGTCACATATAAGCACAAAAAATTTAAAAATAAAATAAGATAAAATAAAAACGTTTGTCACGGTAAATCTTTACACGATACTCCACAGGGATTTAGCTTTTTGTATAAATTGTATTGTTAGTGTGCGATGCATGCAGGTGCATAAATAACTAATACAACTTCAAATTGCACCAAATGGAAACAAACGTGAAAAGATGTTGAAAACTTCATCTTGGATTCACACATCATACCAACCGTGACCCGAAGAGATGAAAACACACCCCCAGTGTGTTTAAGTCTGTGTTTGTGTGTGAATTCCTCATTGTTCCAGGCCTGTACCGCTCAAGACTCATACAGACCGAGGGAGAGAGACAAAACATGACTGTATGAGGACATTGGCCACTGTGTGGGTTGTGTCCGGGCTCAACACATCTTTTGTATGAGATATATAGCCTCTTTGTGTGCTAAGAGACCTTGTTTGCATTAGAATACTCAGTCTGGGGCTGGGCTGTCTCAGATGGTCACGTGCACACCTCGCTCTGAAACCCCAAAACATACAGCAAGCTCCATCATGCCGTCTCTCAATGAAAACAGAGTTAGGATGGCTTCTCGGGTCACTTGATTCATCCGAATGTAAAATGAGGTATAAATGCAGACCCTCAAAGCCAGAGCTGCTCATCATCTCCACAGTCAGATGCCGTTATTGATGTTATGGGTCTCCAGCTGAGGAGCTGAGTGTCACCTGAGGCCTGGCTGTCTGAATCTGTCTCAATGTCTCACCAGAAACCGAAGCGGGACAACTCTAGGAGCTACATGTGTGTCGGGACATTTACAGTCATAGATCTGACTATCTGACAGATATTGTAGCTCTCCGCCAATAGCATGAGTCTGGGGGCGGGACTACCATATTTTTCGACCAATAGCAGATGGGGGAATATTTGGGAAACAGACATCTTTGTTTGAATACAAATATCTTTGAAATTCGCACTAGTGCTATGTTTTAATAATAACAAAAAAACAACAACAACAACTACGTTATATTTTAAAAATATTATAATAATTTTAAAAAGTGCTTAAAAGCCAAAAGTAAAAATAAATAAATAAAATAAAAAAAAAAAAAAAAACTAATCTATCATGTGTATCTTTTAAAACTCAAGGTTGTCTTTCTGCCAATAGCATGAGTTTTGGGGCGGGACTCCTTTTTTGACCAATAGAAGATGGGGGAATGTTCTAGTAGCATAAAAATAATGTTTTTATTTACACTTTTTTGTTTGTCAGTCAAAACTTGAATTCATTTGCTATATTTAGTGTGAGCTTGAAGTGCTCAATTAGAGGCGAAACCCGTCACAGTGCAACACACTAATTACAGAGTGTATAAGGGCAGTTTCACATATACAACCTATTCAACATACAGTAGCGAATGGACGGAGGCCTGATTCTGATACTTCCACAAAAATACACAACAGTAAGTTGAAAGGGAAACATCCGTCACAAATGTTGCATGAAAGATGGTATGATAATTGCATGGCTGGGTGGAGTTACATGTGACAGCTGAATGCAAATGCTGCTGCAGATTCACTGATGATTTATTTAAAGGGAATTTCCCTCTTTGACCTGTACAGACGTGGTTCACCGTAAAAGCCGCTTGCGTTCACCTCAAGATGCCCTATATAACGTTACAAGCTTAGCTTTAGCAATTACACATTTATGGTTAAAAGGTCAAAATGGATGCAGATATAATTTGATCATTTTAAGGTTTATATTTCAGTGAAAGGTGCCATTCTGATACACAGTCATTTTATGTTTTCAGACCTAACTATAAAAACAAAAATATATATATTTTAAAATATGGTGGTTAAGCAAAAAACAACAACAACAACATCAAAAAAAAGATAGTGAGCTTTACATTCTTCTTTCATGATTCACCCACAATTTGCCTAGTAGGATTTGGGCCTACTATAATATAATTTTAAAAATGTATTTATTTATTTATTTATCCATTGTGTTAGAGAGACAAATTATTTCTCTTCCCGACTCACTGCGGGCTTCCCATTGTTTTTACATGATTAACAGGGGGAAAATGAAAATAGTTCCAAATAGTTTTTTGGATTCATCAGTCAACACCATAATTTCCAGTCAATAAAGCTAGCTTCCTACATTTTTTTTCTCCTGACACTTGCTATCTCTACAAGAGGCTTATTTGAGATTTGTTTTAGACTGTAGAATTTTGTTTACATTTTTACAGTTACATTTCTCTCTCTCCACAACACACACACACACACACATATAAAATTGTATACAATATTTTCATACAAATATAAAATGAAATACACTTGCATTTTTGCATTTACAAATGTGTAAAATTGTAGCTATAGTATTACATATCTGTAGTGACAATAACTGACATATTTCCTTATACGAGCCTACCATCACACATTACCAATACCACACATTTTTCATTCAAAATGTATAGCTATTATTCATACCAAAAAAGCATACTGGCTCGATGACTGCATGTCTGTGTGTTCGCTTTTTTGTTAGCAGACGCCCTCTTGTGGCTAATGCTTGTATTACAAATGCTTGTTACATTTAAGCATATTCTGCTGCTTTTACATTATTTGAATTTTCCAGGCCAGGTTCTTGCACCTGACGAGGACACAAACGGGTTAAGAAGGGTCTGACCTGGATCAGCACGAGTGACACGCTTTTGCTCGTGTTCATTTCACCTGTTTAAGCGTATAGTGAGGTAAAACACAACAGCTGTATTGTTCAAGCTACCCTTTATTCTTTTTTGTTACTTTACACCTGCTTAAAATGAAATACGTATTAAGCGAATAGGGGAAAAAATGAAAGAGTTTGATGACAGCCCTGTAGTGCAAAGTCATCTTTGCCTTTTTTTTGTTGTTTTTTTGTGGTTGTTCTCGAACTTTTATGCTTTTATGCACTCACTTCCATCAAACATTTCAGACACTATAATTTAAAAGCAATAAGACTGTTCTTTCATACAGTTTCCAAGCTAAAAATATTATAAAAAACAGAAATATCGTTTGTAAGGTCTTATTTTACAATACATTCAAAATTGGATAGCCTAAAAACCTTTACACATGTGAATAAACATGATCAATATGCACAGATTTCACACAAACAGCATCATTATACAGAAATTCAAAACCGAAACCTGAGGCGGAAACGTAAGTTTTAATGGATCGGTCCGATGCTAACCCGAATTCTCCACAAAAAAACAAACGCTGATCTACCATCCAGTGTACAGTAAAACTCAAATGTAAAACAAGTAATCAAAATAACTTTTCAAAATCTTTCCTTGACACTTGGTGTCAAATTAGCGAAAACATTTTAGCCCCAAAAATGCTTAAACATCTACAGTGGCGGCAGGGCCATTGGTCGTGCCCTCGGTTGGGGTTTTCTCTCCGTCTCCCTCTGCTGGTGGCGCCTCAGCAGTGCTGCTCTCCTTGGCCTCCTGCTCACTGCTCTCTGCGGCTGTGCTCTCTGCCGCCTCCTTCTGGTCAGCACCGGAAGTGCTGTTGGGCTCGGTGAGGAGCGCCGTCGTTTCGCTGATGACCTGAGCGTTGTCCTTTGCAGGGGTCGTGTTTACGGCGCCGTTCTGCACCGGGAAAGCGGCCTCTAGAGCCGAGTAGAGGAACTGATACTGCTCCTGTGGGGAGTTTAGAAGTACTTTAGCATTTTAATGTGCAACACAAAGCGTAATATAACTTGTTCATTGATTGATTGATGAACTTTTATGTGATATACATTTGCAAACGACAGTGAATTGTTCAAACTTCCTTAAAGCCACTTCTACGCACAAAGCTTCACATTTAACAGGTTAGGCTAGCAAAGGTATACAGTTTGAATTAGTCCAGGCTATAAAATGAATGATGTGAATCATGGAAAAGGATAACCAAGGGTCATAAAATACCCTGCAATGACAATGGATAGCCCAAACTATATCCCCCCCCCCCAAAAAAGCCACAGATTCGTTCACGAAACACAGCAAAACTCAGCATTTTGTCGCCTCACGTACCATAGTTTTGGAACCACTGTTCAAACAGTAAATATTTAGCTAACAACAGCTGAAGTTAAATAGCAACAGGTATGGTAACGTCTAGTCGTCAACGACCAAGCGCGTCTGTGCCCTGCTCTGTCCTGCTCCTCCGTGGCGATGACGGCGTGCGGTTAAAAAAATCACAACAAACGAATTTGAATGTGAGGGTGGGACACAAATGGGATTTTGAAAAGTGGGGGGTACATGTCCCCTCTGTCTCCAGTGGAAACTACGCCCCTGGCATCTAACCTGACTAAGGTCTATTGTTTTTATAAGCAAAGCAAGAACTTACTATTGTTTCCACCATCCCCTGCCTCTCCTTGCGCAAGTTTTTGACCTCTAGGAAGATGTCCACCAGCTTCTCTGTGTAGGCGCTGTCCAAGAGATTCCATAAGGCACAGAAGATTCCGGTACGAGATGAGCCATTGCTGAAATGAAAGTTTACGGATGTTTAAAAATCCACCCATCTTCATCAGGGAAAGAAAACTGGTGTTGATGGACTTACTTGCAGTGCACCACTATGGGGACATTCCGGTTCATTTTGCTGTTGTCATAATTGCCGTTCTCTCTGATGATCCTTGTCATCTCTATCAACTCCTGAGCGTTCTCTGGAAGCTCACGGCCTTTCCATTTCAGGAACTGGTACTGATCCACCTCCAAGACCTCTTTCTTCTGTTACAGGATTCAAGATGGATTCATATGTCTCAGAAAACATGTCTGCTGTTAATGATATTCAATTCAAAGATATTCATGCTGAGGAGAAGGACTCTGGTTACCTTTGAGGACTGTATTTCTAGATGCCGTCTCACGTACGTTGGGAAGGTTTCTGTCTTTTTTACCTCAATTTCCATGTCTCCGAACGTTTTCTTTTCATCTCCCCAATACTGACAACAATATTCCTGAAAAAATACAGATATGGCCTGAAAAACTGAGCTCAGTTGATTGCTCTGTCTGTCTATCTATCTCCATCCCTTCGTCTGCCTGCCTGCCTGTCTGTCTATCCGTCTTCTGTTTCTATCTGTCTTATCTATCCTTCAGTCTGTCAATCTATCCCTCCGTTTGTCTATCCAATTTTCCTGCCTGTCTGTCTGCATGTCTTTCTATCTATCCCTCAGTCCTCTTCTTCCTATCCCACCTAAACCTCCTTTCTATCCCTCCGTCTATCGTCTATCGTTATCTCTCTCTCTCTCTCTCTCTCTCTCTTCTTTCTCTCTCTCTCTCTCTCTATCTCTCTCTGTGTCTGTCTGTATTCTCTTCTCTATTTATTTGGGAGGTTGTACCTTGCCATCCTCTTGGCAGTCTGTGAGCATGACCAGTGTTTTAGTTTGTTGCTGGTACAGCATGAGCAGGAACTCTTCCGTTGTGTTTGGTAAAGGCCCCTGTGCTGCGATCAGACTCTTACTACACCAGTAGCCCTGTTAAAAAGCAATAACAAGCATATTTGATTGAGATTTACATATTCCTATCACTTGCTTGTAAAGCTTATTTTAGGATTTTTTTTTACATTATTTTCATGACAATTAAACAATTTCTCCTTCACTCTAATAACTGTTATAAAAAAAAAACAATTCAAGAGAATCAAGTTTTGTACATTAATGAATGAGGCGTTGATGTATTCGTTTGATTCTTCTTCCTCTTCTGATGAATACTCGTCCTCATCCTCAGGGTCACTGGTCTGGTTTCCCTCAATGTCCAGTCTAAACAGGACTCGATTAAAGTCGTCTGGAACAGAAATGCTCACTGGTAACTCATCTGATGCTTATTTATAATGAATATATAATTGTGTGTCTGTATATTATATACAGTATAGTTCTGTAGCATGAATTTGAAACCAAGATCTGCAGATTAATAAAGTTGGTGTTGGTCACCGACATGGGATAACAGCCGAGTCGCGGTTTTTCTTCTTGTTGTCCTCTATGCTTCCCGTGTTAAATGTTCTCCATTTTTTAAATTTAGGGAGTTTCTTTATAAAGGAAAGCAATAGGAAAACATGTTGCATTAATAGTCAGATACACACAGTACAGGACAACTTCAGTGTCCTAATAAGCAATCAGCTGAAAATCAAAGATGGAGGACAAACCAGGAACTCCATTTCAAGCAAACTGGGGTCACTGCCATCTTTCTGTCTGAGGGTGTTGAGCACTGAGTGGAATTCAGACAGTGAGACCTCTGTCTCTCCAAACTGGTTGTGTTCAATCAGAGCCGTGTGGATCAGTATGTACTGGGCCTTTCACAATCAACAACACACACACAGTTAAATATGCATAAACACATCCAACAAATGTAAAATAAAGGGTGTTACAACAGAATTTAGTCAGATTTTGTCAAATTTCTTTTTAATATATATATATGATATATATATCAATGTTCAAATATCTTCTATTAAATGTAAATGCTGTACATTTTAAAGTAAATTAAAATATTCTTTGCATATTTAGCTCAGGATTACATTTAAAAGTTATTTTTTAACATGTATAGTTAAGATTTAAAGAAAATATTTTTAGCATACAGTGGTTAATGTACATTTATATATACATGAAATTGGAAATGTGCAAAATTAAATTCAATACTAAACAGTTTGGACATTAAATTACCATTTCATATAAGTATTTTAAAAATATTTATGAATATTACATGACTTTAAATCAGTGACCACTTGATTTGTAATTTTTAATTAAACAAATGACTCAAAATTAAATAATTAAATATTTAAATTGTTAACAGAATTATTTGCATCATTAATTATATATAAAATATTTTGAAAATGATTAGAGTATAACATCTAGACCAAATTGGGCATTTTAATAATACCTACTTTAAATTTGGTGCGACATACCAAATTTATAACCAATAAATCAGTGAATAAAATTACCTCCACTTGAACCATGAGGCAACGCTGGCGACGTTGTTTTGCTACGAATCCATAGATGTCCACTCTGCCTTCTGCCTCAAGAGATTCAATCATTGCATCAATGCCAATATATGTTCCTGTGCGGCCGACCCCTGCACTATAGAGGATACGACAACATTCACATTAAGCTTTATCCACTCCAAATGACCCTTTAGACCCTTTCTGATACCTTTTCTGATACCAAATGTATATAATAATCTCCACGGTCCTGTCTTACCTGCAGTGGACCACCACCGGGCCACTGAAGAAGTTCTTGAAGGAGTTGACTCTTCTCCTGAGCTTCAGAAGCAGGCAGGGGTCTCCAGGCACACCATGGTCAGGCCAGCTGATGAACTGGATATGAGTGACCTCTCTTTCTGAGGCCTTCTCTCGCTTCTGTACACACACACACAGAGTTAAAACCGTCTGAATGAAGCACATAAGAAAGAGCAGACCGCACACACTTACATTGTTCAGGATCAGATGGCGAATGATATAATCAGGGCAGTGTTCCTCAGATCGGATTTTCACCACAAAATCTTCAAAAATCTCAGTCTCTCTGTCCAGAGATGGCCAGTACTGAGCGCATTTGATCTGAGAGGACAAACAGCAACACTCAGTGGAAATAATTCACAATGAGGAAGATTGATTATTTCAACAATGTTGATCAGAAAATCAATCACAAAATAAAATAAGTTAAGGTTGAAGTAATACTAAAATTACTAAAAATAAAATAAAATAAAATAAAGCTTAATTAAAATATTAAAGTACTTAAAACAATATTCAATATTTAATAAAAATTACAAAAACATAACAAAATTACTCAAACTTAAAATAAAATTAAACTGAAAACTAAAAAAGCTGAATAAATAAATAAACACTATAATAAATAAATACTATAATAGTAAAAAAAAAATTCTAGAACAACACTGGACCAAACACAGCCACTTACCTTGTTTCCTTCCTCACAACGGGTGACCATGACAATAATGGATGACTTTTGCTCCCAAACCATTCGCCAGAAATCACCAATAGTCTCATCCTTGGGTCCTGGAAAACACAGCCAACAAACAAATTGAAATCTAACCATTGTTTAAACTTCAAAACTCAGTTTATTCTCACTTTTAATAAACTTAATTGTTGGTGTAAACAATTCAGACACATTTTATGGTGTCAGGCAAAACAGTAAGAGACACAGAGAAGGTGACATCCATTTAAAAAGAGGTTTCATAATGAAGCTAGTTTCTGTGTTCATCCGCCTCTGACAGTAATATAGAATGTGGGGTCAAAGTGTGCATTCATTGGCCGCTTTAAATGTGACTTAGCCAATCACAATTTAGAATCATAACCATCCAGAGGATTTTTACCTTGGGCTGCAATGTATTTCTTTGGCTCTTGATATCCCTGTGTGGGTAAAAGAGTACATATTTTTTTTAAAAAGTGTTTCTGATGTTTTGAAATGAAAAATAATTGTAAAAAAATAATTCATATAATGATATATTTAATGAAAAATTATAAATTTTAAGTCAAGTACATTACAATTAAAATTATATTAAAAAGTACCTCAATTAATTTGAATAAACTTATATTCAAATGAACTGAGGTAAACAAGCATGATATATAGAGCATATATGACCAGTACCTCGATAAAGCTGGCATTGATGTAGCTGTCTTCACCTCCAGTTGAGAGAGTTACCCGATTATAGTCATCTGCAAATTCATGCACAAAACGATCAATTCTCTAATTGAAATATGAAAACTACACAAGGAATTGTGGGTAAACTGATTTCTTTATGGAAACTGGAGTGATATTTACAGGGCAGAATGTCAACGTAGCGGTTCTTGAACTGGTTTTCTTGTTTCTTCGCTTCTTTGATGGTGTAATTGGAGAAAATTCGGGGAATGCTCTGAGGAGAAGCAGAATCTGAATATATTTCTCATCATATTAAATGTAAGTGTAGCTTCTGCAGATTTATGGTATAGAGAATCACCTGAAACTCATCCATAAACAGACGGGCCTCATCAGCGATCTTGCTCTTGTACGCCTCCACTAAACCGTCAGCATAGATGGGCTCAACTCTGCGCAGGGGTTCTGCTGGAGGAGGACATGAAAAACCAAATAATTCTTCTGAAAGCAATTTACCTTCGAAATACACTGAATTGACTGATAGGAGCGAATAACATACGTGTAAGAAGAATCTCTTCATCTTCAGCAGTCCTGTGGTGAGAAAGCCCATCAGAAACATAGATGAACAGTTACAGAAAACATTGTGATAACAGAGTTCAGAGGGCAACTGGGAGAAACTGTGACACTGACCGCTTTCTTTTGAGAAGGTAAATTTTGAAGAGCACGAAGAGCAGAGCAATTGATGTCACAACAATCAAGAAAGCCAGGAATCCAATGACAGCCTTGTCGTCGTCTGAGGGAGGAACATATTTGCAGATTACATTAGATTGAATAAAAGGTTTACAGTATTTTGAATATTTGCTAAATCTAATGGACATTTAAAAGTGCAAACAGTAACTTTTTTTCTCATTAAAAAGTTTTTAGACAAAGAACATTTTTTTTTTGCTTCAAAGCATGTTGCAATTTTGAGATTACATGGCCAGCTGAATACTGCTCACATTATCTTGGCAATCTCCATGTTATTGCATGTATAAAAGTTATTATTTGTTATTATTACTTATAAAAGTAATAATAAGTTCAGATGTCTTTTTATGTTAGCATGATCAATTACTGAGTGCACCTTTAAAGCACTTTGAGAAAGATGATACATTGAACAAATAAAAAGGACATAATTGAACTGAATTGCCTATTATCTAGAAAAGGTTGTTCTTACATTTAGTAGTAATGGCTTTACGTAGAGGGGGGGTTTGGGGGGGGGGGGGGAGGGGGGTTGTTTTTTTTGGGGGCCGGGGGGGGGTTGGGGGTCAGTCGATTTGTTGTGATTTGTGGCCTTAACTGAAATCAAAAATAGCTGTATGTGAAACACAAAAGAAAACCTATGCATATTGTAACCCAAAGATTCTCTTTAGCAATGATATAAGTGAGACAGATAAATACCTCAATATCATATGGTTGAAGTAGTCGAAGATCTGAGAATGAAAACCTGTGATAATATGATGATGGTATTTATTGCTGTATATTTTTTTTTTTTTTTTACCCCCCCCCCCCCCCCCCCCCCTTTTTTTTGTGATTGGAATCTGTTTGCTTCCACTGTAAATGCCAATTTTTTAAGAGTTAATTTTATTTTTTGTAGTAATCTCCAGAATTGCTTTCAATTGAGTTTAACGAGCACTGAAGTCGAAATATTCCTGTGAGATTGTTTGGAATGATAAAATCCATTGATATGTAATTGTCTTGTCAGGAAAATGTTCCTCTACATTCAAAGAAAGCTTTCCGAAGGAGATTGAGTCATGCACATAGGGTTCACATCACATTTGTCAGTCTGGTTCAGTTTTTCCACACAACGACTAAGATTTTCTTATTATGCAAAGCTTTCCCTCTGTTTGTTTGCATCAATGCAGTATGTAACACTGTGCGAGGTGATTAATACTAGAAAAGCTTGGCTGGAGAAGAACAATCAGTTTTGTCTGTGTCTTCAAAAGAGCCAATGCATGCATTATCTCAACATCATGGAATACACGGTCCGGCATGCCATTTGTAAAGTGCTTTCATCCAATGAGGAAAATTAGTCTGTCTGCAGGTCTAGACACAAGGTGATTGATCGAGTCAGATCATTTCGCAATCGCGTAACGGTGTTCCCGCGGATTCAGGGTTTTCTCTTCCTAAATCGGCTCATCCACCTCCTGTCGTTTTAAACAAAGCAGGATGTTCCCGGTTTCATTTTCTTGGCCTCAACAAAAGCCCGGTAAGTAATTAGTCCCACTTTTGGGCTTTTCTTACTTGGAAGGAATGTGGTAGAACTCGCTTCACATGTTTGGCTTTACTGATATGGTGGCTCCAGCAATACTGTCCAAACAGCAACCCTGGCCAAATCAACTGTGCCCC
Source organism: Sinocyclocheilus anophthalmus (assembly GCA_018155175.1). Classification (NCBI taxonomy): domain Eukaryota; kingdom Metazoa; phylum Chordata; class Actinopteri; order Cypriniformes; family Cyprinidae; genus Sinocyclocheilus; species Sinocyclocheilus anophthalmus. The sequence goes on from JADLZN010007946.1 coordinate 17,219, forward strand.
TTTTATTGTACCCATTTATTCAAAGTCAGAGACGTCATGCTTTGTTCTTGATAAAAAGGTAGGCAAGATGCTTAATTAGTCTCCGTCATAACGATGCAAATCCTTCATTGTACTCAGTCTGTGAGCATAATGCATCTACTCTGCTGTGATATGATTTTCAATCCAAACAAATGCTGTCATGGCACATGTCAAGCCAGCAGACACGAAATGCTACAGACAAAGAGAGAGACAGCTTGCTTACAGTTCAGGCCAAAATTGAGCCAAAGCAGGACCTTCTGACCAAATGATGCTACAAGAATGAATTCATACAGTTGTTAAAATCACATTGTGATGCCACATGCCTGTGCTCTGGTCTGAATTAACAAGAGAACTGTCAAATACAGATGTTTTAAAAATGTATCAATTGACAACTGACAAATTATGCTTCTTTGTAGCAAATGCATTATGCCCCCTTTTAGTTATTGCACTATTCCCCATGAATATATTAGTTTTCCGATGGACTATCTATCTATCTATCTATCTATCTATTATCTAATCTATCTATCTATATATCTATCTATCATCTTCATCATAGTTAAAACCAAACTCTGTCTTCACTGAACCACCACTGATGGATGAGAGAGAGAGAGAGAGAGAGAGACGAGAGAAAGAGAGAGAGAGTGAGTGAGTGAGAGAGAGAGAGAGAGAGAGAGAGAGAGAGAATTCATTTGATCTCAGATCTCTATTTGATAACAATTCCTAATTGATCCCATTGGGATATTTCAGGATTGATCAAATATTATGACAGATATTCTATTAGCCTCCCTGTAGGATCTTTTGATTATAAAATGACCACAGGTACAGTCTCCCTGGAGCAACCAGAGTTTAAGTGAATTGCTCAAGTGTACACTATAATGATAGCGGTATGAAACTAGCTAAGATGACCACACGGCTACGTCTCCCTGGAGCAACCAGAGTTTAAGTGAATTGCTCAAGTGTACACTATAATGATAGCGGTATGAAACTAGCCCTGATGTTTAACCACAAATGTGTATACCCCTAATACACTACGACAAATAAAGCAGTATATATAGTACATACTACAAAATGCATCAACAGGAGATATGTGAACACCCACTTCTAATTACTGGCTTTGGCTATTTCAGCTACACTGATGACTAACAGGTGCATAAAATCAAGTATAGAGCCAAACATTTTTACTAAAATGAATTATGTTTTCTGTTCCAGCTTGACAGTGTCCCAGTGCACAAGGCAATGTCCATTAAGGTGTAGAAGAACTTGACATGTCCCCACTAAAGACTTGATGAATTGGTAGGCTGACTCTTCATCCCCTTTGCATGATTTCTTGCTTACAGTAATACATCTAATTATTCACTTCAGAGACATGGGGAAAATGCTGTACCCATGAAGCAGACTAAAAAGACATAAAGGGATAGTCACCCAAAAAAAAAACCACCATTGAGGCCATAGGATTTCTAGGGGGAGTTAATCAATGCAATATATTCACGGAATAATTGAAGTTTTGCAAAATAAACTAAAGTTTTGCAAACGAAAATGAAAGCATTGAGAAAAAATAAATCTGCTTTTTGCAAACAAAAATAAAGAGTTGCAAAATAAAATTAAGTATTGTGGATGCTTCTGGAAAACGAGGATTTCTTCGACATTTTTTGTTCCAAATTCTCGTTTTGTATTTTTAATTGATGACTGGTGTTTTGTTTTGCTCTCTCACTGCGTTTCAGTGTTGTCATTCTTAAGCGAGCCTTACGCTATGCCTACGGCTACATCATCTCATGGAACGTGATACGCTTGAGAGTAAATCATGGCTCTTTTTCGTTTTGGTAATTTTCATTGTTGGGTAAAACTATCCTGTAATTTTATTTTTTCACTGTCTAAATAACATACTGTTTGTTGAGGAATTATTGACACAGGTATGATTGCTTGTAATTTGTTATGATTTGATAATATTATGATTATTTATTTTATGTTGATTTATACATTTCAAGATTATTTTTGAAGAATTTTTGTCAAATCTCTGAGCCTCTGAACTGTAAGCAAGCAAAATAGTGCCTGGACTCACTGAACTTGCGTCTGAAGGAAAGCTTACCTAAGCTGTAATAGCAGCAAACAGAGGACAAATTAATGCCTGAAATTAAAGTTAAGAGTGTCCACATCATTTTGGCCGCATAGCGTTTTTCAGCTTCTCTACAAAGCTTGCAGGGTAAATGTTCTTGAATAAGGACCAAGTCACACTGTGCTTGAGTTTGATCTTCAACAGCCAGTGAGATCTCAGATTCAAAGAGCAGGAGGCTCTCTGGGAAATACTCTTGTACTCTTGTACTCTGCTCATCTGTGAAATTGCCACAAATATACAAGAAATATAGTTTTTTCTTAATCTTAGAATGTTAATTTCAAAGAAATTATCCACTTTTAGATTGCAGCATTACCATTTTGAGAATTCCATACTCAGCACACTTACATAAACAGACAAAAAAGGGGAAATTAAAAATGTAACATCAACTTCATTCAGAAAAGGAATGTTTTTTTATTTTTTTTTTTTTTTTTCTATTTTTCAAACTTACAAACAACTTTTTTTTATACATATACACCCACTCACAAAACAAAATTTTTTTTTTTTTTTTTTTCCCCCAAAAATTTTTAAAAAAATTTTTTTTTCTTTTCTTTTTTAAAAATTTTTTTTTTTTTTTTAATTAAAAATTAAAAAAAAAAAAAAAAATTCTCCTTTTTTTTAATATTTTTTTTTTTCTGGCGACTACAAAAATAAATAATCGTACTGTATATAAAAAAGCCATGTGTTGATGTATAGTGTAAACATTTTTTATATACCACGGAAAAGCTGCAACACCGCCAAGTGCAAATGACAGAAAAACACAAAGACACTTTCATGCACAAACAACAAAAAAAGCCATGAACAAATGTATAAATCAGCTAAATATGGCTTGCAGAAAACCTCAAAAACAGTAAATGCAGGGTGAGAGAGAAGCCATAATTAGATCCACGTAATGATTTTCCTCAGTCGTTTGGAGTTTTCCTTCTTTTTATTTATTTTAACCCAGAGCAACATTTTCTGCACACCCACTTAAACAGGTCAGTGGGGAGCTCGGGCTTGGCCAGGCCTCATCAGTGGGAAAGAGCTTCTCTCAGCTTAATACCACTGGAGACGCTGAACGGGAGCATGGAGAAATACACTCGGCAGGCAGCTAATAGCAGAGGGGGAAAACACGTTTGGCAAATGCTATGGAGATGCTCCGCTGAATGTTTGCACAAATGGGATTGCACCTACTAATTATGGTAACAGAGTGCGCTTAAAGGCTGACGTATGGACAAACTGTTGTGGTTAGCTGGCATGCGAGACAGACCAAGGTTGTGTAGCGAATCAGCTCATGTGAAATATGAATAATTAACCATAACTATTTATGATTAATTATTAATATTTTAGATCCTCTGTAGATATTTAGCTGTCCTCTCAGGGTCAACTGTCTTGTCAAGTCTAAGAACGTTAATTTCCTGGGTAAAGGAAATAACCTTCTTACTGTACAACTCTATAAGTTTGTAACGTAAATCTGCATGGCGATATTGACTCTGGTTATGATGTAAACAATGAACACGTCAAGTGATATACAAGTAAGGTTTTATTAACTACATATACACTTAAACTAGTCTAACATATTACATAAACACATTAAGCTGGTCTAACCTACACATACACACACACACACATACAGTTGGTATAGGAAGGGTTAAAGCTTAAGCAGTAAAAAGGAAATAAAGAATTAAGTTATGGAACCATTTGCATATTCAGCAGATCTAAAACCTGAGGGAAAACGTCAGATTCTTAGGTCAAACAAACCTTGTAAAAAGGTGTAATTGATATAAGCATCATTTAAATCGACTAAGTTTGATACTTGCAAGTATGTCTGAAAAAGATTCCGGATGCAATCTTAAGGCCCAAGATCTTAATGAAGTTGGTTGATGAGAAAGAACCAGTTTGAGTCAGAATCACTTGATGAATGAAAAGGACTAGGCCGGAGCCTGGCACGAGCTTTGGTATCCTGGAGCGTTTCTCACATCTTCATTTTAGCATCTCCCTGAACCACCGACAGGGGCGGGTCACATGGAGTGTGGCCTTTTAAAGCCTGCAGAGATTCACGCCTCTCAAGATGGGTTCGTCCAATGAGGAAGGCTGAAATCCCAAGCGGGAGGTTGGAAATACTGGGGATTTTTATGACTCTTGGTCTGTAAGCCTGGTATTTTGCATATGTCATTCGCTGGAGTGTTGAGGCACAAATAAGTACCGATTCTTAGAACATCAATATATTGCATAGGTATCAGCATATAATATAAACACTTGTTTCGATCATAAGAAGGCGAATTCATAGATACTAGACATGAAATAGGTGAGGTTATATTAACTAGTGGTCTATGATAACATGAATAAAACAGCATACACTACAACAGACAATATACAAGACAGTAATGGTATACACAATGACCAAAGGATATGGGTATTCAATCAAAGAAAGGTTTTCCTATGAATTAATTAGAGAACAGTCCATTTCTCTGGCATTATGTGTCTTTCCTATGAGGAAAATTAGGGAGTTTCTCCTCACATTCCTGGGGGGTCATAAAACCCGTGATATCATGATTAGTTGTCATGGTTACCAAGGTTGGGGGATGGTGTTCAGCCGAAAACCTAACATCCAGAATATTGAGTGAGGGGACTGTGACGATATGTTAATCTAATGAATAATTGATTTGATAAATCAAATAAAAATTAGTGTGTCAAATTGGTCGAGACGCTACATATATCCCCACTTTCGAGCGTTGTTGTCCGTAGAATAAACAACAACGAGCGATGTCAAAAGTGCAGAACAATCGAACACACACCTGACACTCACGGCTGGGAGCCAGTGGTGGTTTTTGGCTGTTGGTGACGGGGCCATGTTGGATGACCCTTGTTGGGTGGATGCTGTCTTGTGGTGTGCTGTGGTGATGTAGGCTGTAGCAAGGTATGGGTCCTCGAGCTTATGCAGCAGGTGTCGGGGCTGTGTCACCCGTCATCCTGAAGTGAGTTAGTCCGGATAAGATGGTTGTTTGTTGATGTTGTTATCCAGTAGGCTATCTGTGGTACCCACGAAGTGGAACAGCCGGGTTAGACTCTCACAGGTGAGAGTGCAGGTGGTTCCAGGGATTGAAGGTAATTGTTATGGAGATTTTGTAGAGTGCAGAGAGTTTCAGACTGAACTTAGTGCTGCATGGCCGGAATGAGAACAAGCGGGAAGCCCCGCAGCCTCGGCCGTCTTTCTCGCCTGTCCGCCCTCTTGTCTAGGTAGTTGTCTAGCTCTCCCTGTTTCGGAGCTAGCCTAACTCACTCAGACGGTATCCTACACGGACTAACTCAATTCAGGAAGACACTACATCACTTTCAGGGATGGACAGGTGACACAGCCTAGACACCTGACTGCTGCATAAGCTCGGAGAGGACACAGGACCCCACCTTGCTACAGGCACATCACCACAGCACACACCAGAAGATACAACACGGGCACACCAACAGCCAAAAACCCCACCCCACCACTGGCTCCCAGCGTGAGTGCCAGGTGTGTGTTCGATTATTCTGCACCTTGACATCGCTCGTTGTAGTCTATTCTACGGACAACAACGCTCGAAAGGGGGGAAATATGTAGCGTCTGGACCAATCTGACACACTAATTTTTATTTTGGGATTTAACAATCAATTATTCATTAGATTAACAAAACGTCACAGTCCCCTCACTCAAATATACTGGATGTTAGGTTTTCGGCTGAACACCATCCCCCAACCTTGGTCACCATGACAACTAATCATGATATCACTGGTTTTATGACCTAAAAGGAATGTAGGGGAGAAACTCCCTCATTTTACTCATGAGAAAGACACACAATGCCAAGAGAAATGGACTGTTCTCTAATTAAATCATAGGAAAACCTTTCTTTGATTGAATACCAATATCCTTTGGTCATTGTGTATACCAATACTGTCTTGTATATTGTCTGTTGTAGTGTATTCTGTTTTCTGTTTTTATTCATGTTTACGATAAACCACTCATTCATATAATTAACTATTTCATGTCTAGTATCTATGAATTCGCCTTCTTATGATCGAAACAAGTGTGTATATTATATGCTGATACCTATGCAACATATTGATGTTCTAAGAATCTGTACTAATTCGTGCCTCAACACTCCAGCGAATTACATATGCAAAATACCATGCTCTCAGACAAAGGGTCATAAAACCCCCAAGTATTTCCAACCTCCCGCTTGGGATTTCAGCCTTCCTCATTGGACGAACCAATCTTGAGAGGCCGAACGTCCACTCAGGATTAGAATGATGGTTTTGCCGCGCACAGGCTTAAAAAGGCCACACTCCATGTGACCCGCACAGTCGGTGGTTCGGTCAGAAGCTAAGAAAAAGTGAGAAAACGCTTCAGGATACCAAAGCTCGTGCCAGGCTCCGGCCTAGGCCTTTTCATTCATCAAGTGATTCTGACGCACGACCTGTAGGGACTTCATGTGTTTGGTTCGGACGCAAACTAATTTTAGCAAGATCTTGGGCCTTAAGATTGCCTCAGGAATCTTTTTCAGACCTACGCAAGTATCAAACTTAGTCGATTTAATTGATGCATTAAGTATCCGTTACACCTTTTTACAAGGTTTGTTTGAACTAAGAACCTGACGTTTTCCCTCAGGTTTTAGATATGCTGAATATATGCAAAGTGTTCCATAAAATTAATTCCTTATGCCTCTTTCTGTACCGAGTTAAACTTTAACCCTTTCCTATACCAAATGTATGTGTGTGTGTGTGTATGTGTCTGTTAGACCGGCTTAATGTGTTTATGTAGTATGTTGGACTAGTTTAAGTGTTTATGTAGTTAATAAAACCTTACTTGTATCACACTTGACGTGTTCATTGTTTACTCAAAACCGGAGTCAATAATCATGCAGATTACGTTACAAACTTATAGAATTGTAAAGTAAGAAAGTTATTTCCCTAAACCAGGAAATTAACGCTCTTAGAATTGACAAGACAGTTGACACTGAGAGGTCAGCTAAATATCTACAGATCTAAAATATTCATAATTAATTATAAATATTATGGTAAATTATTGAATATTCCCATGAGTGATTGTACCCAACCTGGTATGTATTCAATGCCAGCTAACCAAAACAGTTGTCCAACGCACCTTTAAGCGCATCTGTTACCTATTAGTAGGTGCAATCCCATTGATGCAAACATCAGCGGAGCAATCTCCCATAGCATTGCCAAACGTGTTTTCCCCCTCTGCTATTAGCTGCCTGCCGAGTGTATTTCTCCATGCTCCCGTTCAGCGTCTCCAGTGGTATTAAGCTGAGAGAAGCTCTTTCCCACTGATGAGGCCTGGCCAAGCCCGAGCTCCCCACTGACCTGTTTAAGTGGGTGTGCAGAAAATGTTGCTCTGGGTTAAAATAAATAAAAAGAAGGAAAACTCCAAACGACTGAGGAAAATCATTACGTGGATCTAATTATGGCTTCTCTCTCACCCTGCATTTACTGTTTTTGAGGTTTTCTGCAAGCCATATTTAGCTGATTTATACATTTGTTCATGGCTTTTTTTGTTGTTTGTGCATGAAAGTGTCTTTGTGTTTTTCTGTCATTTGCACTTGGCGGTGTTGCAGCTTTTCCGTGGTATATAAAAAATGTTTACACTATACATCAACACATGGCTTTTTTATATACAGTACGATTATTTATTTTTGTAGTCCCACATTCCTTTTCTGAATGAAGTTGATGTTACATTTTTAATTTCCCCTTTTTTGTCTGTTTATGTAAGTGTGCTGAGTATGGAATTCTCAAAATGGTAATGCTGCAATCTAAAAGTGGATAATTTCTTTGAAATTAACATTCTAAGATTAAGAAAAAACTATATTTCTTGTATATTTGTGGCAATTTCACAGATGAGCAGAGTACAAGAGTACAAGAGTATTTCCCAGAGAGCCTCCTGCTCTTTGAATCTGAGATCTCACTGGCTGTTGAAGATCAAACTCAAGCACAGTGTGACTTGGTCCTTATTCAAGAACATTTACCCTGCAAGCTTTGTAGAGAAGCTGAAAAACGCTATGCGGCCAAAATGATGTGGACACTCTTAACTTTAATTTCAGGCATTAATTTGTCCTCTGTTTGCTGCTATTACAGCTTAGGTAAGCTTTCCTTCAGACGCAAGTTCAGTGAGTCCAGGCACTATTTTGCTTGCTTACAGTTCAGAGGCTCAGAGATTTGACAAAAATTCTTCAAAAATAATCTTGAAATGTATAAATCAACATAAAATAAATAATCATAATATTATCAAATCATAACAAATTACAAGCAATCATACCTGTGTCAATAATTCCTCAACAAACAGTATGTTATTTATACAGTGAAAAAATAAAATTAAAGGGATAGTTTACCCACCAAATGATAAATGACCCCATGATTTACTCAGGCCAGGAGTCACGAGTTCCAGTGGCGATGAGGACTCGTATGGGTAGGCCACATAGTGTAAGCTCCGGTGAGAAGTGACGAACGCGGAAGCGAAGAGGAGAGAGCAAAACAAAACACCAGTCATCAATTAAAAATACAAAACGAGAATTTGGAACAAAAAATGTCGAAGAAATCCTCGTTTTCCAGAAGCATCCACAATACTTAATTTTATTTTGCAACTCTTTATTTTTGTTTGCAAAAAGCACATTATTTTTTTTCTCAATACTTTAATTTTCCTTTGCAAAACTTCATTTTCTTTTGCAAAAATTAAATCCATTTGCAAATATATGTGGCATTGAATTAACTCCATAGAAATCCTATGGCCGTCATTTTTTGGGTGAACTATCCCTTTATGTCTTTTAGTTCTGCCATGGGACAGCATTTTCCCATTCTCTGAAGTGAATATTAGATGTTTACTGATAAGCAGAAATCATGCAAAGGGGATGAAGAGTCAGCCTACCAATTCATCAAGTCTTTAGTGGGGACATGTCAAGTTCTTCTACACCTTAATGGACATTGCCTTGTGCACTGGGACACTGTCAAGCTGGAACAGAAAACATAATTCATTTTAGTAAAAATGTTTGGCTCTATACTTGATTTTATGCACCTGTTAGTCATCAGTGTAGCTGAAATAGCCAAAGCCAGTAATTAGAAGTGGGTGTTCACATATCTCCTGTTGATGCATTTTGTAGTATGTACTATATATACTGCTTTATTTGTCGTAGTGTATTAGGGGTATACACATTTGTGGTTAAACATCAGGGCTAGTTTCATACCGCTATCATTATAGTGTACACTTGAGCAATTCACTTAAACTCTGGTTGCTCCAGGGAGACTGTACCTGTGGTCATTTTATAATCAAAAGATCCTACAGGGAGGCTAATAGAATATCTGTCATAATATTTGATCAATCCTGAAATATCCCAATGGGATCAATTAGGAATTGTTAATTCCCAACAATAGAGATCTGAGATTCAAATGAAGTTATCTCTATCTCTCTCTCTCTCTCTCTCTCTTCGCTCCATG